>JAJLRB010000329.1:0-26171 GCA_020976825.1 Odocoileus hemionus
GGCAACCACTATGTTTATGACATCATATCCACTATATATGATCTCACCCACACTGTGTACCTGACAACACAAGTTCTGTATCTGACTTGAAACACATTCTCTCTGCCACCACACCCACTCTATATGTCATCACACTCACTCTGTCGAAGACATCACACCAACTATGTAAGACATCACAGGTGGCAATGTATGCCATCCTATGCACTATACATGACATCATATCCACACTTTATGACAACAATCCTTATTATGTATGACATCACATGCACTCTACCCATGATATCACACGCACTACATATGACATGTCTCCTGTGTGTGACAGCACTTTCACTATATGTGTGACTTCTCACAATGACAGTTTCGATGACATCACACACACTACGTTTATGACATATCTACTTTATATGGCATCAAACACAGTGTTATGACAATTCAGCCATTGCGTGCTTCACAGCCACTATGTCTGATATCACACCCACTGTATCTGTGTCATCACACAAAATGTATCAATTTCATCAAACCCAGGTGTGTGTATGACATCATCTCCACTTAATATATGAAATCATATGTGATACATATGACATCACATCCACTCTTTATGACATCACACCACCTTATGACATCACGTCCACTATATATGGCATCACTCCATTATATCTGACCTCACGTCCACTGTATCTGTGTCATCACACCCACCCAGTCGATGGTATCTCAGCCAATATATGTATGATATCACGTCCAGTATACGTGTGACCTCCTATCCACAGTATTTGTGACATGATACCCACTATGTATGACATCACAACGCTCGGTGTTGATGACACCACACTCGGCATATGTATGACATCATTTGCACTCTAGATGACTTCACATCCTCTCTATCACAGCAAACCACTTATTTTATGATGTCACATCCACTTCAGGCATGACATCATACTCACTCTATCAGACATCACACCAAGTGTATCTTTGTCATCATCACATACTCTCGGCTGATATCACATCCACTTCTGTATGACATCACACACACTACATGTGTGACATCTTATGCACTGTAAGAACATCACATCCACTGCTTTTTTCATCACACTACTGTACTTATGACAGCACAACCTCTATTGATGAAACCACATCCAGTATGCAGGGCAACATATACACTATACATGTGACATCACAGCCAGTAATCTGGGTCATCACAACCACTGTATTGACAATGTCACACCCACGCTTTGTATGACTTCACACTTGGCATATGTATAGCATCTATCGCACTGTAGAAGAAATCACATCCTCACATTATGACATCAAACCACCATTTTTAAGACTTCACACACAGTATTTTTCACATCGTATCCACGGTATCTGTGTCATCACATCCACTGTATTGATGATATCATACCATCTGTATTTATGAGATCTCATCGACTATGTATGACGACATCATATCCATGTGTATAAAACATCATATTCACTCTATTTGTAGCATTGCAGAAACTGTATCTGTGTCTCACACACAGGCTTTCCATCATCATCACAACCTTGGTATGTATGACATCACACCAACTATATGTTTAACATCATATACACTCTATAAGGCCTCACATCCACATTTTATGAGATCACACCACATTACTTATGACAGCAAATGCACTGTACACATGATATCACTCCCACTATCTGACATTGCATCCACTGTACCTGTGTCATCACAACCACTCTATTGATGATCTCTGGACAACTGTATATATGACATCACACCCAGTTTATGTATGGCATCTTATGCACTATACATAACGTCACATCCACTCTTTATGATTTCACACCATTGTAGTCATCACATTACATCCACTGAATTCATGATATCACACACACTATATATGCCATCACACACAAGACAACACGATGTTATATCTGCCATCTCACCCACTATATCTGACACTGCATCCATTGTATCTGGGTCATCAAAACCAGTGTATCAATAACACCACATCCACTCTCTGGATCACACACACACACACACTATATGTATGACATCATATTCATTATGCATGACATGGCATGAACTCTATGACATCAGACCCCTATATGTATGACATCACATCAGGTGTATTTATGACATCATATCCAATATATATGATATCACACACACTACATTCATGACAACACAACGGCTATTTCTGACATCACACCCACTATATTTGACATCACACCCACTGTATCAGTGTCGCCACATCCGCTGTATCGATGACATCACAACAAGTATGGAAGTCATCACACTTGACATATGTATGACACCATACACATTCTATAAGAAACCACATTCACAATTTATGACATCAATGCTCAGTATTTATGACATCACCACCACTGCATTCATGATATCAGATCTCCTATATGTGACATAACTCCACGGTGAATGATATCTCATCCCCTACACCTATGATATCGCTCCCACTCTATGTGTGTCATCACACCCAACCTATCTACTTTATCAAAACCAGTGTACATATGACATCACAGCCACTATATGTGTGACATCATATGCACTGCATATGACATCACATCCACTCTTTATGCCGTCACACCACTTTATTTATGACATCACTTCCACTCTATCTGACCTCACGTCCACTGTATACGTGTCATCACACTCACCCTATCGATGGTATCACGGCCAATATATGTATGATATCACATCCAGTATACGTGTGACATCATATCCACTATATTTATGCCATGATACACACTATGTATGACATCACAACACTGTGTGTTGATGACACCACATTAGGCATATGTGTGACATCCTTTGCACTACAGAAGACGTCACATATACCCCATTACTGCAAACCACAGTATTTTTGACATCACATCCACTTCAGGCATGACATCACACCCACTGTATCTTTGTCATGACAATTTCTTCACTGATATCACACCCACTTTTGTATGCCATCAAACCAACAATATGCGTGACATCATATGCACTATATATAACATCACATCCACACCTTGAGTCTTCAGACTACTGTACTTCTGAAATCACAACCTCTCTATATGAAACTACATCCAGTATATAGGGCAACATATACACTACACATGTGACATCACAACCACTAATCTGTGTCATCACAACGACTGTATTGACAACATCACACCCACTCGTTGTATAACATCATACTCGCCATATACATGGCAACTTGGCACTATACACAACATCACACCCTCACTTTATGACACTAAAACCACCGGCTTATGGCATCACGAGACGATATTCATGACATCACATCCACTCTATTCATGAAATCACACGCACTGTATATGACATCACATACACTATAGTTGTGACATCACAGCCACTGTATCTATAACAACACACCTACTATGTTTATGACACCATACTCAGTGTATATGACATTTCACATGGTGTACGAATGACAACACAACCACAGTATCCGACATCACACCTACTGTATCTGTGTAATCACACCAACTTGATTGACGGTATGAAACACGATGTATGTATGAGATCAAACCCACAGCATGTAGGACACAATAGGCACTCTATATGACATTACATGCACTCTTGATGACATCATATCGGTGTTTGTAACCCATGGCAACCACTATGTTTATGACATCATATCCACTATATATGATCTCACCCACACTGTGTACATGACAACACAAGTTCTGTATCTGACTTGAAACACATTCTCTCTGCGACCACACCCACTGTATATGTCATCACACCCACTCTGTCGAAGACATCACACCAACTATGTAAGACATCACAGGTGGCAAATGTATGCCATCCTATGCACTATACATGACATCATATCCACACTTTATGACAACAATCCTTATTATGTATGACATCACATGCACTCTACCCATGATATCACACGCACTACATATGACATGTCGTCTCCTGTGTGTGACAGCACTTTCACTATATGTGTGATTCTCACAATGACAGTTTCGATGACATCACACACACTACGTTTATGACATATCTACTTTATATGGCATCAAACACAGTGTTATGACAATTCAGCCATTGCGTGCTTCACAGCCACTATGTCTGATATCACACCCACTGTATCTGTGTCATCACACAAAATGTATCAATTTCATCAAACCCAGGGTGTGTATGACATCATCTCCACTTAATATATGAAATCATATGTGATACATGTGACATCACATCCACTCTTTATGACATCACACCACCTTATGACATCACGTCCACTATATATGGCATCACTCCATTACATCTGACCTCACGTCCACTGTATCTGTGTCATCACACCCACCCAGTCGATGGTATCTCAGCCAATATATGTATGATATCACGTCCAGTATACGTGTGACCTCCTATCCACTGTATTTGTGACATGATACCCACTATGTATGACATCACAACGCTCGGTGTTGATGACACCACACTCGGCATATGTATGACATCATTTGCACTCTAGATGACTTCACATCCTCTCTATCACAGCAAACCACATATTTTATGATGTCACATCCACTTCAGGCATGACATCATACTCACTCTATCAGACATCACACCAAGTGTATCTTTGTCATCACATACTCTCGGCTGATATCACATCCACTTCTGTATGACATCACACACACTACATGTGTGACATCTTATGCACTGTAAGAACATCACATCCACTGCTTTTTTCATCACACTACTGTTCTTATGACAGCACAACCTCTATTGATGAAACCACATCCAGTATGCAGGGCAACATATACACTATACATGTGACATCACAGCCAGTAATCTGGGTCATCACAACCACTGTATTGACAATGTCACACCCACGCTTTGTATGACTTCACACTTGGCATATGTATAGCATCTATTGCACTGTAGAAGAAATCACATCCTCACATTATGACATCAAACCACCATTTTTAAGACTTCACACACAGTATTTTTCACATCGTATCCACGGTATCTGTGTCATCACATCCACTGTATTGATGATATCATACCATCTGTATTTATGAGATCTCATCGACTATGTATGACGACATCATATCCATTGTATAAAACATCATATTCACTCTATTTGTAGCATCGCAGAAACTGTATCTGTGTCTCACACACAGGCTTTCCATCATCGCACAACCTTGGTATGTATGACATCACACCAACTATATGTTTAACATCATATACACTCTATAAGGCCTCACATCCACATTTTATGAGATCACACCACATTACTTATGACAGCAAATGCACTGTACACATGATATCACTCCCACTATCTGACATTGCATCCACTGTACCTGTGTCATCACAACCACTCTATTGATGATCTCTGGACAACTGTATATATGACATCACACCCAGTTTATGTATGGCATCTTATGCACTATACATAACGTCACATCCACTCTTTATGATTTCACACCATTGTAGTCATCACATTACATCCACTGAATTCATGATATCACACACACATATATGCCATCACACACAAGACAACACGATGTTATATCTGCCATCTCACCCACTATATCTGACACTGCATCCATTGTATCTGGGTCATCAAAACCAGTGTATCAATAACACCACATCCACTCTCTGGATCACACACACACACTATATGTATGACATCATATTCATTATGCATGACATGGCATGAACTCTATGACATCAGACCCCTATATGTATGACATCACATCAGGTGTATTTATGACATCATATCCAATATATATGATATCACACACACTACATTCATGACAACACAGCGGCTATTTCTGACATCACACCCACTATATTTGACATCACACCCACTGTATCAGTGTCGCCACATCCGCTGTATCGATGACATCACAACAAGTATGGAAGTCATCACACTTGACATATGTATGACACCATACACATTCTATAAGAAACCACATTCACAATTTATGACATCAATGCTCAGTATTTATGACATCACCACCACTGCATTCATGATATCAGATCTCCTAAATGTGACATAACTCCACGGTGAATGATATCTCATCCCCTACACCTATGATATCGCTCCCACTCTATGTGTGCCATCACACCCAACCTATCTACTTTATCAAAACCAGTGTACATATGACATCACAGCCACTATATGTGTGACATCATATGCACTGCATATGACATCACATCCACTCTTTATGCCGTCACACCACTTTATTTATGACATCACTTCCACTCTATCTGACCTCACGTCCACTGTATACGTGTCATCACACTCACCCTATCGATGGTATCACGGCCAATATATGTATGATATTACATCCAGTATACGTGTGACATCATATGCACTATATTTATGCCATGATACACACTATGTATGACATCACAACACTGTGTGTTGATGACACCACATTAGGCATATGTGTGACATCCTTTGCACTACAGAAGACGTCACATATACCCCATTACTGCAAACCACAGTATTTTTGACATCACATCCACATCATCAGGCGTGACATCACACCCACTGTATCTTTGTCATGACAATTTCTTCACTGATATCACACCCACTTTTGTATGCCATCAAACCAACAATATGCGTGACATCATATGCACTATATATAACATCACATACACACCTTGAGTCTTCAAACTACTGTACTTCTGAAATCACAACCTCTCTATATGAAACTACATCCAGTATATAGGGCAACATATACACTACACATGTGACATCACATCACAACCACTAATCTGTGTCATCACAACGACTGTATTGACAACATCACACCCACTCGTTGTATAACATCATACTCGCCATATACATGGCAACTTGGCACTATACACAACATCACACCCTCACTTTATGACACTAAAACCACCGGCTTATGGCTTCACGTGACGATATTCATGACATCACATCCACTCTATTCATGAAATCACACGCACTGTATATGACATCACATACACTATAGTTGTGACATCACAGCCACTGTATCTATAACAATACACCTACTATGTTTATGACACCATACTCAGTGTATATGACATTTCACATGGTGTACGAATGACAACACAACCACAGTATCCGACATCACACCTACTGTATCTGTGTAATCACACCAACTTGATTGACGGTATGAAACACGATGTATGTATGAGATCAAACCCACAGCATGTAGGACACAATAGGCACTCTATATGACATTACATAAACTCTTGATCACATCATATCGGTGTTTGTAACCCATGGCAACCACTATGTTTATGACATCATATCCACTATATATGATCTCACCCACACTGTGTACCTGACAACACAAGTTCTGTATCTGACTTGAAACACATTCTCTCTGCGACCACACCCACTGTATATGTCATCACACCACTCTGTCGGAGACATCACACCAACTATGTAAGACATCACAGGTGGCAAATGTATGCCATCCTATGCACTATACATGACATCATATCCACACTTTATGACAACAATCCTTATTATGTATGACATCACATGCACTCTACCCATGATATCACACGCACTACATATGACATGTCCTCTCCTGTGTGTGACAGCACTTTCACGATATGTGTGAATTCTCACAATGACAGTTTCGATGACATCACACACACTACGTTTATGACATATCTACTTTATATGGCATCAAACACAGTGTTATGACAATTCAGCCATTGCGTGCTTCACAGCCACTATGTCTGATATCACACACCCACTGTATCTGTGTCATCACACAAAATGTATCAATTTCATCAAACCCAGGGTGTGTATGACATCATCTCCACTTAATATATGAAATCATATGTGATACATGTGACATCACATCCACTCTTTATGACATCACACCACCTTATGACATCACGTCCACTATATATGGCATCACTCCATTACATCTGACCTGACGTCCACTGTATCTGTGTCATCACACCCACCCAGTCGATGGTATCTCAGCCGATATATGTATGATATCACGTCCAGTATACGTGTGACCTCCTATCCACAGTATTTGTGACATGATACCCACTATGTATGACATCACAACGCTCGGTGTTGATGACACCACACTCGGCATATGTATGACATCATTTGCACTCTAGATGACTTCACATCCTCTCTATCACAGCAAACCACTTATTTTATGATGTCACATCCACTTCAGGCATGACATCATACTCACTCTATCAGACATCACACCAAGTGTATCTTTGTCATCACATACTCTCGGCTGATATCACATCCACTTCTGTATGACATCACACACACTACATGTGTGACATCTTATGCACTGTAAGAACATCACATCCACTGCTTTTTTCATCACACTACTGTTCTTATGACAGCACAACCTCTATTGATGAAACCACATCCAGTATGCAGGGCAACATATACACTATACATGTGACATCACAGCCAGTAATCTGGGTCATCACAACCACTGTATTGACAATGTCACACCCACGCTTTGTATGACTTCACACTTGGCATATGTATAGCATCTATCGCACTGTAGAAGAAATCACATCCTCACATTATGACATCAAACCACCATTTTTAAGACTTCACACACAGTATTTTTCACATCGTATCCACGGTATCTGTGTCATCACATCCACTGTATTGATGATATCATACCATCTGTATTTATGAGATCTCATCGACTATGTATGACGACATCATATCCATTGTATAAAACATCATATTCACTCTATTTGTAGCATTGCAGAAACTGTATCTGTGTCTCACACACAGGCTTTCCATCATCGCACAACCTTGGTATGTATGACATCACACCAACTATATGTTTAACATCATATACACTCTATAAGGCCTCACATCCACATTTTATGAGATCACACCACATTACTTATGACAGCAAATGCACTGTACACATGATATCACTCCCACTATCTGACATTGCATCCACTGTACCTGTGTCATCACAACCACTCTATTGATGATCTCTGGACAACTGTATATATGACATCACACCCAGTTTATGTATGGCATCTTATGCACTATACATAACGTCACATCCACTCTTTATGATTTCACACCATTGTAGTCATCACATTACATCCACTGAATTCATGATATCACACACACTATATATGCCATCACACACAAGACAACACGATGTTATATCTGCCATCTCACCCACTATATCTGACACTGCATCCATTGTATCTGGGTCATCAAAACCAGTGTATCAATAACACCACATCCACTCTCTGGATCACACACACACACTATATGTATGACATCATATTCATTATGCATGACATGGCATGAACTCTATGACATCAGACCCCTATATGTATGACATCACATCAGGTGTATTTATGACATCATATCCAATATATATGATATCACACACACTACATTCATGACAACACAGCGGCTATTTCTGACATCACACCCACTATATTTGACATCACACCCACTGTATCAGTGTCGCCACATCCGCTGTATCGATGACATCACAACAAGTATGGAAGTCATCACACTTGACATATGTATGACACCATACACATTCTATAAGAAACCACATTCACAATTTATGACATCAATGCTCAGTATTTATGACATCACCACCACTGCATTCATGATATCAGATCTCCTAAATGTGACATAACTCCACGGTGAATGATATCTCATCCCCTACACCTATGATATCGCTCCCACTCTATGTGTGCCATCACACCCAACCTATCTACTTTATCAAAACCAGTGTACATATGACATCACAGCCACTATATGTGTGACATCATATGCACTGCATATGACATCACATCCACTCTTTATGCCGTCACACACCACTTTATTTATGACATCACTTCCACTCTATCTGACCTCACGTCCACTGTATACGTGTCATCACACTCACCCTATCGATGGTATCACGGCCAATATATGTATGATATTACATCCAGTATACGTGTGACATCATATGCACTATATTTATGCCATGATACACACTATGTATGACATCACAACACTGTGTGTTGATGACACCACATTAGGCATATGTGTGACATCCTTTGCACTACAGAAGACGTCACATATACCCCATTACTGCAAACCACAGTATTTTTGACATCACATCCACATCAGGCGTGACATCACACCCACTGTATCTTTGTCATGACAATTTCTTCACTGATATCACACCCACTTTTGTATGCCATCAAACCAACAATATGCGTGACATCATATGCACTATATATATACCATCACATACACACCTTGAGTCTTCAAACTACTGTACTTCTGAAATCACAACCTCTCTATATGAAACTACATCCAGTATATAGGGCAACATATACACTACACATGTGACATCACAACCACTAATCTGTGTCATCACAACGACTGTATTGACAACATCACACCCACTCGTTGTATAACATCATACTCGCCATATACATGGCAACTTGGCACTATACACAACATCACACCCTCACTTTATGACACTAAAACCACCGGCTTATGGCTTCACGTGACGATATTCATGACATCACATCCACTCTATTCATGAAATCACACGCACTGTATATGACATCACATACACTATAGTTGTGACATCACAGCCACTGTATCTATAACAATACACCTACTATGTTTATGACACCATACTCAGTGTATATGACATTTCACATGGTGTACGAATGACAACACAACCACAGTATCCGACATCACACCTACTGTATCTGTGTAATCACACCAACTTGATTGACGGTATGAAACACGATGTATGTATGAGATCAAACCCACAGCATGTAGGACACAATAGGCACTCTATATGACATTACATAAACTCTTGATCACATCATATCGGTGTTTGTAACCCATGGCAACCACTATGTTTATGACATCATATCCACTATATATGATCTCACCCACACTGTGTACCTGACAACACAAGTTCTGTATCTGACTTGAAACACATTCTCTCTGCGACCACACCCACTCTATATGTCATCACACTCACTCTGTCGGAGACATCACACCAACTATGTAAGACATCACAGGTGGCAAATGTATGCCATCCTATGCACTATACATGACATCATATCCACACTTTATGACAACAATCCTTATTATGTATGACATCACATGCACTCTACCCATGATATCACACGCACTACATATGACATGTCCTCTCCTGTGTGTGACAGCACTTTCACGATAAGTGTGAATTCTCACAATGACAGTTTCGATGACATCACACACACTACGTTTATGACATATCTACTTTATATGGCATCAAACACAGTGTTATGACAATTCAGCCATTGCGTGCTTCACAGCCACTATGTCTGATATCACACCCACTGTATCTGTGTCATCACACAAAATGTATCAATTTCATCAAACCCAGGGTGTGTATGACATCATCTCCACTTAATATATGAAATCATATGTGATACATGTGACATCACATCCACTCTTTATGACATCACACCACCTTATGACATCACGTCCACTATATATGGCATCACTCCATTACATCTGACCTGACGTCCACTGTATCTGTGTCATCACACCCACCCAGTCGATGGTATCTCAGCCGATATATGTATGATATCACGTCCAGTATACGTGTGACCTCCTATCCACAGTATTTGTGACATGATACCCACTATGTATGACATCACAACGCTCGGTGTTGATGACACCACACTCGGCATATGTATGACATCATTTGCACTCTAGATGACTTCACATCCTCTCTATCACAGCAAACCACTTATTTTATGATGTCACATCCACTTCAGGCATGACATCATACTCACTCTATCAGACATCACACCAAGTGTATCTTTGTCATCACATACTCTCAGCTGATATCACATCCACTTCTGTATGACATCACACACACTACATGTGTGACATCTTATGCACTGTAAGAACATCACATCCACTGCTTTTTTCATCACACTACTGTTCTTATGACAGCACAACCTCTATTGATGAAACCACATCCAGTATGCAGGGCAACATATACACTATACATGTGACATCACAGCCAGTAATCTGGGTCATCACAACCACTGTATTGACAATGTCACACCCACGCTTTGTATGACTTCACACTTGGCATATGTATAGCATCTATCGCACTGTAGAAGAAATCACATCCTCACATTATGACATCAAACCACCATTTTTAAGACTTCACACACAGTATTTTTCACATCGTATCCACGGTATCTGTGTCATCACATCCACTGTATTGATGATATCATACCATCTGTATTTATGAGATCTCATCGACTATGTATGACGACATCATATCCATTGTATAAAACATCATATTCACTCTATTTGTAGCATTGCAGAAACTGTATCTGTGTCTCACACACAGGCTTTCCATCATCGCACAACCTTGGTATGTATGACATCACACCAACTATATGTTTAACATCATATACACTCTATAAGGCCTCACATCCACATTTTATGAGATCACACCACATTACTTATGACAGCAAATGCACTGTACACATGATATCACTCCCACTATCTGACATTGCATCCACTGTACCTGTGTCATCACAACCACTCTATTGATGATCTCTGGACAACTGTATATATGACATCACACCCAGTTTATGTATGGCATCTTATGCACTATACATAACGTCACATCCACTCTTTATGATTTCACACCATTGTAGTCATCACATTACATCCACTGAATTCATGATATCACACACACTATATATGCCATCACACACAAGACAACACGATGTTATATCTGCCATCTCACCCACTATATCTGACACTGCATCCATTGTATCTGGGTCATCAAAACCAGTGTATCAATAACACCACATCCACTCTCTGGATCACACACACACACACTATATGTATGACATCATATTCATTATGCATGACATGGCATGAACTCTATGACATCAGACCCCTATATGTATGACATCACATCAGGTGTATTTATGACATCATATCCAATATATATGATATCACACACACTACATTCATGACAACACAGCGGCTATTTCTGACATCACACCCACTATATTTGACATCACACCCACTGTATCAGTGTCGCCACATCCGCTGTATCGATGACATCACAACAAGTATGGAAGTCATCACACTTGACATATGTATGACACCATACACATTCTATAAGAAACCACATTCACAATTTATGACATCAATGCTCAGTATTTATGACATCACCACCACTGCATTCATGATATCAGATCTCCTAAATGTGACATAACTCCACGGTGAATGATATCTCATCCCCTACACCTATGATATCGCTCCCACTCTATGTGTGCCATCACACCCAACCTATCTACTTTATCAAAACCAGTGTACATATGACATCACAGCCACTATATGTGTGACATCATATGCACTGCATATGACATCACATCCACTCTTTATGCCGTCACACCACTTTATTTATGACATCACTTCCACTCTATCTGACCTCACGTCCACTGTATACGTGTCATCACACTCACCCTATCGATGGTATCACGGCCAATATATGTATGATATTACATCCAGTATACGTGTGACATCATATGCACTATATTTATGCCATGATACACACTATGTATGACATCACAACACTGTGTGTTGATGACACCACATTAGGCATATGTGTGACATCCTTTGCACTACAGAAGACGTCACATATACCCCATTACTGCAAACCACAGTATTTTTTTGACATCACATCCACATCAGGCGTGACATCACACCCACTGTATCTTTGTCATGACAATTTCTTCACTGATATCACACCCACTTTTGTATGCCATCAAACCAACAATATGCGTGACATCATATGCACTATATATACATCACATACACACCTTGAGTCTTCAAACTACTGTACTTCTGAAATCACAACCTCTCTATATGAAACTACATCCAGTATATAGGGCAACATATACACTACACATGTGACATCACAACCACTAATCTGTGTCATCACAACGACTGTATTGACAACATCACACCCACTCGTTGTATAACATCATACTCGCCATATACATGGCAACTTGGCACTATACACAACATCACACCCTCACTTTATGACACTAAAACCACCGGCTTATGGCTTCACGTGACGATATTCATGACATCACATCCACTCTATTCATGAAATCACACGCACTGTATATGACATCACATACACTATAGTTGTGACATCACAGCCACTGTATCTATAACAACACACCTACTATGTTTATGACACCATACTCAGTGTATATGACATTTCACATGGTGTACGAATGACAACACAACCACAGTATCCGACATCACACCTACTGTATCTGTGTAATCACACCAACTTGATTGACGGTATGAAACACGATGTATGTATGAGATCAAACCCACAGCATGTAGGACACAATAGGCACTCTATATGACATTACATAAACTCTTGATCACATCATATCGGTGTTTGTAACCCATGGCAACCACTATGTTTATGACATCATATCCACTATATATGATCTCACCCACACTGTGTACCTGACAACACAAGTTCTGTATCTGACTTGAAACACATTCTCTCTGCGACCACACCCACTCTATATGTCATCACACTCACTCTGTCGGAGACATCACACCAACTATGTAAGACATCACAGGTGGCAAATGTATGCCATCCTATGCACTATACATGACATCATATCCACACTTTATGACAACAATCCTTATTATGTATGACATCACATGCACTCTACCCATGATATCACACGCACTACATATGACATGTCCTCTCCTGTGTGTGACAGCACTTTCACGATAAGTGTGAATTCTCACAATGACAGTTTCGATGACATCACACACACACACTACGTTTATGACATATCTACTTTATATGGCATCAAACACAGTGTTATGACAATTCAGCCATTGCGTGCTTCACAGCCACTATGTCTGATATCACACCCACTGTATCTGTGTCATCACACAAAATGTATCAATTTCATCAAACCCAGGGTGTGTATGACATCATCTCCACTTAATATATGAAATCATATGTGATACATGTGACATCACATCCACTCTTTATGACATCACACCACCTTATGACATCACGTCCACTATATATGGCATCACTCCATTACATCTGACCTGACGTCCACTGTATCTGTGTCATCACACCCACCCAGTCGATGGTATCTCAGCCGATATATGTATGATATCACGTCCAGTATACGTGTGACCTCCTATCCACAGTATTTGTGACATGATACCCACTATGTATGACATCACAACGCTCGGTGTTGATGACACCACACTCGGCATATGTATGACATCATTTGCACTCTAGATGACTTCACATCCTCTCTATCACAGCAAACCACTTATTTTATGATGTCACATCCACTTCAGGCATGACATCATACTCACTCTATCAGACATCACACCAAGTGTATCTTTGTCATCACATACTCTCAGCTGATATCACATCCACTTCTGTATGACATCACACACACTACATGTGTGACATCTTATGCACTGTAAGAACATCACATCCACTGCTTTTTTTCATCACACTACTGTTCTTATGACAGCACAACCTCTATTGATGAAACCACATCCAGTATGCAGGGCAACATATACACTATACATGTGACATCACAGCCAGTAATCTGGGTCATCACAACCACTGTATTGACAATGTCACACCCACGCTTTGTATGACTTCACACTTGGCATATGTATAGCATCTATCGCACTGTAGAAGAAATCACATCCTCACATTATGACATCAAACCACCATTTTTAAGACTTCACACACAGTATTTTTCACATCGTATCCACGGTATCTGTGTCATCACATCCACTGTATTGATGATATCATACCATCTGTATTTATGAGATCTCATCGACTATGTATGACGACATCATATCCATTGTATAAAACATCATATTCACTCTATTTGTAGCATTGCAGAAACTGTATCTGTGTCTCACACACACAGCTTTCCATCATCGCACAACCTTGGTATGTATGACATCACACCAACTATATGTTTAACATCATATACACTCTATAAGGCCTCACATCCACATTTTATGAGATCACACCACATTACTTATGACAGCAAATGCACTGTACACATGATATCACTCCCACTATCTGACATTGCATCCACTGTACCTGTGTCATCACAACCACTCTATTGATGATCTCTGGACAACTGTATATATGACATCACACCCAGTTTATGTATGGCATCTTATGCACTATACATAACGTCACATCCACTCTTTATGATTTCACACCATTGTAGTCATCACATTACATCCACTGAATTCATGATATCACACACACTATATATGCCATCACACACAAGACAACACGATGTTATATCTGCCATCTCACCCACTATATCTGACACTGCATCCATTGTATCTGGGTCATCAAAACCAGTGTATCAATAACACCACATCCACTCTCTGGATCACACACACACACTATATGTATGACATCATATTCATTATGCATGACATGGCATGAACTCTATGACATCAGACCCCTATATGTATGACATCACATCAGGTGTATTTATGACATCATATCCAATATATATGATATCGCACACACACTACATTCATGACAACACAGCGGCTATTTCTGACATCACACCCACTATATTTGACATCACACCCACTGTATCAGTGTCGCCACATCCGCTGTATCGATGACATCACAACAAGTATGGAAGTCATCACACTTGACATATGTATGACACCATACACATTCTATAAGAAACCACATTCACAATTTATGACATCAATGCTCAGTATTTATGACATCACCACCACTGCATTCATGATATCAGATCTCCTAAATGTGACATAACTCCACGGTGAATGATATCTCATCCCCTACACCTATGATATCGCTCCCACTCTATGTGTGCCATCACACCCAACCTATCTACTTTATCAAAACCAGTGTACATATGACATCACAGCCACTATATGTGTGACATCATATGCACTGCATATGACATCACATCCACTCTTTATGCCGTCACACCACTTTATTTATGACATCACTTCCACTCTATCTGACCTCACGTCCACTGTATACGTGTCATCACACTCACCCTATCGATGGTATCACGGCCAATATATGTATGATATTACATCCAGTATACGTGTGACATCATATGCACTATATTTATGCCATGATACACACTATGTATGACATCACAACACTGTGTGTTGATGACACCACATTAGGCATATGTGTGACATCCTTTGCACTACAGAAGACGTCACATATACCCCATTACTGCAAACCACAGTATTTTTGACATCACATCCACATCAGGCGTGACATCACACCCACTGTATCTTTGTCATGACAATTTCTTCACTGATATCACACCCACTTTTGTATGCCATCAAACCAACAATATGCGTGACATCATATGCACTATATATAACCATCACATACACACCTTGAGTCTTCAAACTACTGTACTTCTGAAATCACAACCTCTCTATATGAAACTACATCCAGTATATAGGGCAACATATACACTACACATGTGACATCACAACCACTAATCTGTGTCATCACAACGACTGTATTGACAACATCACACCCACTCGTTGTATAACATCATACTCGCCATATACATGGCAACTTGGCACTATACACAACATCACACCCTCACTTTATGACACTAAAACCACCGGCTTATGGCTTCACGTGACGATATTCATGACATCACATCCACTCTATTCATGAAATCACACGCACTGTATATGACATCACATACACTATAGTTGTGACATCACAGCCACTGTATCTATAACAATACACCTACTATGTTTATGACACCATACTCAGTGTATATGACATTTCACATGGTGTACGAATGACAACACAACCACAGTATCCGACATCACACCTACTGTATCTGTGTAATCACACCAACTTGATTGACGGTATGAAACACACGATGTATGTATGAGATCAAACCCACAGCATGTAGGACACAATAGGCACTCTATATGACATTACATAAACTCTTGATCACATCATATCGGTGTTTGTAACCCATGGCAACCACTATGTTTATGACATCATATCCACTATATATGATCTCACCCACACTGTGTACCTGACAACACAAGTTCTGTATCTGACTTGAAACACATTCTCTCTGCGACCACACCCACTCTATATGTCATCACACTCACTCTGTCGGAGACATCACACCAACTATGTAAGACATCACAGGTGGCAAATGTATGCCATCCTATGCACTATACATGACATCATATCCACACTTTATGACAACAATCCTTATTATGTATGACATCACATGCACTCTACCCATGATATCACACGCACTACATATGACATGTCCTCTCCTGTGTGTGACAGCACTTTCACGATATGTGTGAATTCTCACAATGACAGTTTCGATGACATCACACACACTACGTTTATGACATATCTACTTTATATGGCATCAAACACAGTGTTATGACAATTCAGCCATTGCGTGCTTCACAGCCACTATGTCTGATATCACACCCACTGTATCTGTGTCATCACACAAAATGTATCAATTTCATCAAACCCAGGGTGTGTATGACATCATCTCCACTTAATATATGAAATCATATGTGATACATGTGACATCACATCCACTCTTTATGACATCACACCACCTTATGACATCACGTCCACTATATATGGCATCACTCCATTACATCTGACCTGACGTCCACTGTATCTGTGTCATCACACCCACCCAGTCGATGGTATCTCAGCCGATATATGTATGATATCACGTCCAGTATACGTGTGACCTCCTATCCACAGTATTTGTGACATGATACCCACTATGTATGACATCACAACGCTCGGTGTTGATGACACCACACTCGGCATATGTATGACATCATTTGCACTCTAGATGACTTCACATCCTCTCTATCACAGCAAACCACTTATTTTATGATGTCACATCCACTTCAGGCATGACATCATACTCACTCTATCAGACATCACACCAAGTGTATCTTTGTCATCACATACTCTCAGCTGATATCACATCCACTTCTGTATGACATCACACACACTACATGTGTGACATCTTATGCACTGTAAGAACATCACATCCACTGCTTTTTTCATCACACTACTGTTCTTATGACAGCACAACCTCTATTGATGAAACCACATCCAGTATGCAGGGCAACATATACACTATACATGTGACATCACAGCCAGTAATCTGGGTCATCACAACCACTGTATTGACAATGTCACACCCACGCTTTGTATGACTTCACACTTGGCATATGTATAGCATCTATCGCACTGTAGAAGAAATCACATCCTCACATTATGACATCAAACCACCATTTTTAAGACTTCACACACAGTATTTTTCACATCGTATCCACGGTATCTGTGTCATCACATCCACTGTATTGATGATATCATACCATCTGTATTTATGAGATCTCATCGACTATGTATGACGACATCATATCCATTGTATAAAACATCATATTCACTCTATTTGTAGCATTGCAGAAACTGTATCTGTGTCTCACACACAGGCTTTCCATCATCGCACAACCTTGGTATGTATGACATCACACCAACTATATGTTTAACATCATATACACTCTATAAGGCCTCACATCCACATTTTATGAGATCACACCACATTACTTATGACAGCAAATGCACTGTACACATGATATCACTCCCACTATCTGACATTGCATCCACTGTACCTGTGTCATCACAACCACTCTATTGATGATCTCTGGACAACTGTATATATGACATCACACCCAGTTTATGTATGGCATCTTATGCACTATACATAACGTCACATCCACTCTTTATGATTTCACACCATTGTAGTCATCACATTACATCCACTGAATTCATGATATCACACACACTATATATGCCATCACACACAAGACAACACGATGTTATATCTGCCATCTCACCCACTATATCTGACACTGCATCCATTGTATCTGGGTCATCAAAACCAGTGTATCAATAACACCACATCCACTCTCTGGATCACACACACACACTATATGTATGACATCATATTCATTATGCATGACATGGCATGAACTCTATGACATCAGACCCCTATATGTATGACATCACATCAGGTGTATTTATGACATCATATCCAATATATATGATATCGCACACACTACATTCATGACAACACAGCGGCTATTTCTGACATCACACCCACTATATTTGACATCACACCCACTGTATCAGTGTCGCCACATCCGCTGTATCGATGACATCACAACAAGTATGGAAGTCATCACACTTGACATATGTATGACACCATACACATTCTATAAGAAACCACATTCACAATTTATGACATCAATGCTCAGTATTTATGACATCACCACCACTGCATTCATGATATCAGATCTCCTAAATGTGACATAACTCCCACGGTGAATGATATCTCATCCCCTACACCTATGATATCGCTCCCACTCTATGTGTGCCATCACACCCAACCTATCTACTTTATCAAAACCAGTGTACATATGACATCACAGCCACTATATGTGTGACATCATATGCACTGCATATGACATCACATCCACTCTTTATGCCGTCACACCACTTTATTTATGACATCACTTCCACTCTATCTGACCTCACGTCCACTGTATACGTGTCATCACACTCACCCTATCGATGGTATCACGGCCAATATATGTATGATATTACATCCAGTATACGTGTGACATCATATGCACTATATTTATGCCATGATACACACTATGTATGACATCACAACACTGTGTGTTGATGACACCACATTAGGCATATGTGTGACATCCTTTGCACTACAGAAGACGTCACATATACCCCATTACTGCAAACCACAGTATTTTTGACATCACATCCACATCAGGCGTGACATCACACCCACTGTATCTTTGTCATGACAATTTCTTCACTGATATCACACCCACTTTTGTATGCCATCAAACCAACAATATGCGTGACATCATATGCACTATATATACATCACATACACACCTTGAGTCTTCAAACTACTGTACTTCTGAAATCACAACCTCTCTATATGAAACTACATCCAGTATATAGGGCAACATATACACTACACATGTGACATCACAACCACTAATCTGTGTCATCACAACGACTGTATTGACAACATCACACCCACTCGTTGTATAACATCATACTCGCCATATACATGGCAACTTGGCACTATACACAACATCACACCCTCACTTTATGACACTAAAACCACCGGCTTATGGCTTCACGTGACGATATTCATGACATCACATCCACTCTATTCATGAAATCACACGCACTGTATATGACATCACATACACTATAGTTGTGACATCACAGCCACTGTATCTATAACAATACACCTACTATGTTTATGACACCATACTCAGTGTATATGACATTTCACATGGTGTACGAATGACAACACAACCACAGTATCCGACATCACACCTACTGTATCTGTGTAATCACACCAACTTGATTGACGGTATGAAACACGATGTATGTATGAGATCAAACCCACAGCATGTAGGACACAATAGGCACTCTATATGACATTACATAAACTCTTGATCACATCATATCGGTGTTTGTAACCCATGGCAACCACTATGTTTATGACATCATATCCACTATATATGATCTCACCCACACTGTGTACCTGACAACACAAGTTCTGTATCTGACTTGAAACACATTCTCTCTGCGACCACACCCACTCTATATGTCATCACACTCACTCTGTCGGAGACATCACACCAACTATGTAAGACATCACAGGTGGCAAATGTATGCCATCCTATGCACTATACATGACATCATATCCACACTTTATGACAACAATCCTTATTATGTATGACATCACATGCACTCTACCCATGATATCACACGCACTACATATGACATGTCCTCTCCTGTGTGTGACAGCACTTTCACGATAAGTGTGAATTCTCACAATGACAGTTTCGATGACATCACACACACTACGTTTATGACATATCTACTTTATATGGCATCAAACACAGTGTTATGACAATTCAGCCATTGCGTGCTTCACAGCCACTATGTCTGATATCACACCCACTGTATCTGTGTCATCACACAAAATGTATCAATTTCATCAAACCCAGGGTGTGTATGACATCATCTCCACTTAATATATGAAATCATATGTGATACATGTGACATCACATCCACTCTTTATGACATCACACCACCTTATGACATCACGTCCACTATATATGGCATCACTCCATTACATCTGACCTGACGTCCACTGTATCTGTGTCATCACACCCACCCAGTCGATGGTATCTCAGCCGATATATGTATGATATCACGTCCAGTATACGTGTGACCTCCTATCCACAGTATTTGTGACATGATACCCACTATGTATGACATCACAACGCTCGGTGTTGATGACACCACACTCGGCATATGTATGACATCATTTGCACTCTAGATGACTTCACATCCTCTCTATCACAGCAAACCACTTATTTTATGATGTCACATCCACTTCAGGCATGACATCATACTCACTCTATCAGACATCACACCAAGTGTATCTTTGTCATCACATACTCTCAGCTGATATCACATCCACTTCTGTATGACATCACACACACTACATGTGTGACATCTTATGCACTGTAAGAACATCACATCCACTGCTTTTTTCATCACACTACTGTTCTTATGACAGCACAACCTCTATTGATGAAACCACATCCAGTATGCAGGGCAACATATACACTATACATGTGACATCACAGCCAGTAATCTGGGTCATCACAACCACTGTATTGACAATGTCACACCCACGCTTTGTATGACTTCACACTTGGCATATGTATAGCATCTATCGCACTGTAGAAGAAATCACATCCTCACATTATGACATCAAACCACCATTTTTAAGACTTCACACACAGTATTTTTCACATCGTATCCACGGTATCTGTGTCATCACATCCACTGTATTGATGATATCATACCATCTGTATTTATGAGATCTCATCGACTATGTATGACGACATCATATCCATTGTGTATAAAACATCATATTCACTCTATTTGTAGCATTGCAGAAACTGTATCTGTGTCTCACACACAGGCTTTCCATCATCGCACAACCTTGGTATGTATGACATCACACCAACTATATGTTTAACATCATATACACTCTATAAGGCCTCACATCCACATTTTATGAGATCACACCACATTACTTATGACAGCAAATGCACTGTACACATGATATCACTCCCACTATCTGACATTGCATCCACTGTACCTGTGTCATCACAACCACTCTATTGATGATCTCTGGACAACTGTATATATGACATCACACCCAGTTTATGTATGGCATCTTATGCACTATACATAACGTCACATCCACTCTTTATGATTTCACACCATTGTAGTCATCACATTACATCCACTGAATTCATGATATCACACACACTATATATGCCATCACACACAAGACAACACGATGTTATATCTGCCATCTCACCCACTATATCTGACACTGCATCCATTGTATCTGGGTCATCAAAACCAGTGTATCAATAACACCACATCCACTCTCTGGATCACACACACACACTATATGTATGACATCATATTCATTATGCATGACATGGCATGAACTCTATGACATCAGACCCCTATATGTATGACATCACATCAGGTGTATTTATGACATCATATCCAATATATATGATATCGCACACACTACATTCATGACAACACAGCGGCTATTTCTGACATCACACCCACTATATTTGACATCACACCCACTGTATCAGTGTCGCCACATCCGCTGTATCGATGACATCACAACAAGTATGGAAGTCATCACACTTGACATATGTATGACACCATACACATTCTATAAGAAACCACATTCACAATTTATGACATCAATGCTCAGTATTTATGACATCACCACCACTGCATTCATGATATCAGATCTCCTAAATGTGACATAACTCCACGGTGAATGATATCTCATCCCCTACACCTATGATATCGCTCCCCACTCTATGTGTGCCATCACACCCAACCTATCTACTTTATCAAAACCAGTGTACATATGACATCACAGCCACTATATGTGTGACATCATATGCACTGCATATGACATCACATCCACTCTTTATGCCGTCACACCACTTTATTTATGACATCACTTCCACTCTATCTGACCTCACGTCCACTGTATACGTGTCATCACACTCACCCTATCGATGGTATCACGGCCAATATATGTATGATATTACATCCAGTATACGTGTGACATCATATGCACTATATTTATGCCATGATACACACTATGTATGACATCACAACACTGTGTGTTGATGACACCACATTAGGCATATGTGTGACATCCTTTGCACTACAGAAGACGTCACATATACCCCATTACTGCAAACCACAGTATTTTTGACATCACATCCACATCAGGCGTGACATCACACCCACTGTATCTTTGTCATGACAATTTCTTCACTGATATCACACCCACTTTTGTATGCCATCAAACCAACAATATGCGTGACATCATATGCACTATATATAACATCACATCCACACCTTGAGTCTTCAAACTACTGTACTTCTGAAATCACAACCTCTCTATATGAAACTACATCCAGTATATAGGGCAACATATACACTACACATGTGACATCACAACCACTAATCTGTGTCATCACAACGACTGTATTGACAACATCACACCCACTCGTTGTATAACATCATACTCGCCATATACATGGCAACTTGGCACTATACACAACATCACACCCTCACTTTATGACACTAAAACCACCGGCTTATGGCTTCACGTGACGATATTCATGACATCACATCCACTCTATTCATGAAATCACACGCACTGTATATGACATCACATACACTATAGTTGTGACATCACAGCCACTGTATCTATAACAATACACCTACTATGTTTATGACACCATACTCAGTGTATATGACATTTCACATGGTGTACGAATGACAACACAACCACAGTATCCGACATCACACCTACTGTATCTGTGTAATCACACCAACTTGATTGACGGTATGAAACACGATGTATGTATGAGATCAAACCCACAGCATGTAGGACACAATAGGCACTCTATATGACATTACATAAACTCTTGATGACATCATATCGGTGTTTGTAACCCATGGCAACCACTATGTTTTATGACATCATATCCACTATATATGATCTCACACCCACACTGTGTACCTGACAACACAAGTTTCTGTATCTGACTTGAAACACATTCTCTCTGCCACCCACACCCACTATATATGTCATCACACTCACTCTGTCGAAGACATCACCCAACTATGTAAGACATCACAGGTGGCAAATGTATGCCATCCTATGCACTATACATGACATCATATCCACACTTTATGACAACAATCCTTATTATGTATGACATCACATGCACTCTACCCATGATATCACACGCACTACATATGACATGTCCTTCCTGTGTGTGACAGCACTTTCACGATATGTGTGAATTCTCACAATGACAGTTTTCGATGACATCACACACACTACGTTTATGACATATCTACTTTATATGGCATCAAACACAGTGTTATGACAATTCAGCCATTGCGTGCTTCACAGCCACTATGTCTGATATCACACCCACTGTATCTGTGTCATCACACAAAATGTATCAATTTCATCAAACCCAGTGTGTGTATGACATCATCTCCACTAAATATATGAAATCATATGTGATACATGTGACATCACAATCCACTCTTTATGACATCACACCACCTTATGACATCACGTCCACTATATATGGCATCACTCCATTATATCTGACCTGACGTCCACTGTATCTGTGTCATCACACCCCACCCATCGATGGTATCTCAGCCGATATATGTATGATATCACATCCAGTAAATACGTGTGACTACTCCTATACCACAAAAGTAATTTGTGACATGATATACCCACTATGTATGACATCACAGTAACGCTCGTGGTGATGATGACACCACAC
>JAJLRB010000330.1:0-124399 GCA_020976825.1 Odocoileus hemionus
GGGGCCCTCTCCACAGGGAGATCCCAACGTGGCAGCTTCATTCTTCAGAATGGAGCAGAGAGAAGAGGCAGAAGGGACGGGGGAGTCGGAGGTGTGAGAAGGTCGGGGGGGGGGGCTGATACTGAAATACAGAGAGATGGGTCAGGGGTGGGGAGACAAAAACTCAGTCTATTATAACCTAATCTGCAATGTGATATCCCATCTCCTTTCGGCTGCTATAAGTTGCTTAAAAGTCAAGTCATCATTTTTTAACCCGGAGTCCCAAGTTGAATGGGATATAAAAAACAGTGTGGGTGGGAATCCTAGAAGGAAGTGTTCATTGGGAGTCAACACAGGAAGCCGGCCAATTATACTGTGTGATTTTCATGAAAGAAAATGCCTTTGTATCCTTTTTCTTTCGATGTTAAATGGGGCTGCTCAAGCATATCTCCTAGTACGTCCTTGATTTCTTATGTGTTCATCATCCAATACTTCATTAATTCTGTGTGCCAAGTTCTGATTTCGAATTGGAGGGGAAAAAATGACATATTAGTCTAGAATGGCCCTGCCTCAAGGCATTATTCCACGTGGTCAGATGATTAAGTTCCTCTGGCTTCAACATGATGTCTATGGCCAGAATCATGGTGATCCAGGAAGATTTCCTTAACATGTATTTAGCACTTCCCCTAAACCCCAACAGACTCAAGATTAGGAAGCTTCATCCAAAGAGAGAGTTTCCTGGTCATACTTAGACAAGGAAATTGAGACACTCTTACCCTAGGGGAAGATGGTTGGACTCCTCTCACATAAAATGTGGGTTTTTTCTCAAATCCAGGTAGCTTACTGGATTACCCTAGGATCTGGCCAAGTCATTATGGTGCTTTAGATTTCTTTTCTGACTGTTCTCCTTTTTCTATTTCTTTCCTTCCTCCCTCTCATTCTTTCCTTTCTCTGTTCTATAAAAATTTTCAGCATTTTATTAACTCCTTACTTTCTCTGGATGAGAAGACCGAATTAAAAGCTATTTATTCTGGGTGGGGGGGCCAGGTATATATTTTTAACACTGGTCGTCTCAGAGTGATTCGATAACATATGATGGGGCTCTTGTATTTGTGCCTTTGAAAAGCAATCGAATTGGAAACCCAAGCTGATATTTTTAATAAAATTCTGTTGTGGGCAGACAAACTATCTCAAGGCGGGTTAGTTCTTTCAGAGGTTGATGTAGGCTATTTGTCTTATAAGTCGTGGTATGCTGCCTCGTCGGGGCGGGTGTGGACTACATGTATAACATCAACAATCCGTATGAATGCGACTTCAAGAGAAAAGTTGCGCAGTGACGAGAGTAGGACTTATGTTAATTGATAAATAGTGACTTGGCTGGTGCAGTACGTAGGCGAGGGACCCTGTTGACTTTTTTTTAACTTTTTCAGAATTCCTTGGGACCTGTCCTGAAAAATTCCTCCTTCATCTTCTGAACCATTTTCCATATCCCTGAGAGGAGCTGCAGAATAATATGCAAGTCTCTGCTAATATTGATATTGGCAATATCTGCCGATGTACCAAAGTAGCTCTTAAAACTAGCTTCCTCCCCTCTTGCCTCCAGTGTGTGTGGCCCTGTTACAAAATCCTGGTCACAAAAGTCATCCAGGTATCTCATTAATCCCGTGGCTCATGCAGCCTAACATGGTTCCGTTCATGTCCATCTACATGACTGCTTGGGGTAGTGAGGGAGAAGGGAGCAAACTGGGTACACCTTTTCGGAGATTGAGGCAACTTCTCTCCTTTGTAAATAAGTAGGACTAGAATAATGTTGGGCTTCTATGTCTTGCCAAGGAATATTCATCACTTATAATCAGTGTAAGGCCCAATTATAAACAAAACATGTCAATTAGCAAACCACCTAGCGAAGGCATCATTTTTGCTCTTAACTGGCTGCGAGAAGTGAGTCAGAAGCCACTGTAGCACTAGACTCTATAAGACTGCAGAAACAATCCGCAGGCTGAAGGTTCCTGGCATCTTTCCCACGTATGTCATGGGGGTCGGTCTGAGAGAGTCTTCAGGCCCTGCATTTCCTGCGGAGCTGAAAACTGAGAGCGTTGGATAAAGGAGCTTTAAGAACAAGTTTAGCTCGACTTTTGTATGATTTTATACTCCCTGGACTTTTCTGTTGAAGATACGGTCCTTTTTCGCAGGGGCGCGCTCCTCTGAGGATTTAGTTGTTTCGTGTATAAAGATGCTCAGGAATGAGGTCTCGGATGGGGCATGGGCTTCAAATATCGGTGATTGCCTAGTACTTAGTGGGTGAGTATTTGTCCTCTGGATTTTTGAATGTTCAGTTACCAAATGGTCACGTGGTAGTGGCTGAAAACAACGGCGGGTCATCTCACTAGGCTCACGGGTGAAGGTTCTGGCTGTGACTGAGGCTGGATGTCAGGTGTCGGATGGGGGCTGGTCTGTTCACGCTGCTGGCTCAGCTGGGGGCAGTTCCATCTGCTTTCTGACTCAGCTGTGTGGCCGCGGGGGCAGACCTCTGTTCCTATCATGGTCTGCTGGACGGAAGGCCTCGTTGAGCTTCTTCGCTGTGGGTGTCTCCACGGGGAGCTTCCAACGCTGGAGCTTCCTTCATCAGAATGGAGCAGTGAGAAGAGCAGAGGCAGGGGGAGAGGAGAGAGAGTAGAAGGGGGGGGCGGAGGGAGAGAGTGAGGAGGGGAGGATGTTAGTTTCTGTGTCATAATCTATAGAAGTGACATCCCCATCACTTTTGCTGTCTTATTTTGATTAAATTGAGTCCCACTAGAATTTAGCCCAGTCCCAAAGGGAAGGGATAAAAACAGGAGGTGGTGGGAAACATGCCGTAAGTATCTTCTGTACCTCATTTTTCTTTCATTGTAAAATGGGCCTGCTAGCTACTATGGAGAAACAGTGTTGCAGCTTCCTTAAAAAACTGGAAATAGAACTGCCTACGACCCAGCAATACTGCTGGGTACACACACCAAGGAAACCAGGTCCTGAAAGCGAAAATGTGTACCACCAATGTTTTACAGCGACGGTTTACAATAGCCAGGACATGGTAGCAACCTAGATGTCCATCGGCTGATGAATGGATAATAATGGAAGCGTTGGTACATTATACACCATGGAATATATTACTCAGCCATTAAAAAAGAGTATGCTATTTGGAATCAGTTTTAATTGAGGTGGTGACGGGGATTTGATGATTGGAAATGAAATGTGTTGATATGAATTGAAAAACTGAAATGGAAATTTTGATGTTGATGGAATGATGTTGATGATGTGATTATGTTGTTGTGATGACTTGATTGAGAAGGATGTTGATTAGGATGAAGTGATGATGATGATGAAATCTTTGTTTGATGTTTGTTTTGAATGAATGATTGTTGATGATGATTTGATGGTGAACATTGTTGTGATGATTGAATGTGATTTGATGATGATTGATTGATTGAATTGAAATGAAATTGATTTGTGAATTGACAATTTGGATGAATGTGATGTTGATGAATGAAATGATATGAATTGTGATTTTGATTGAAATGAATTTTGATGTGAATTGTGAATTGTGATGATTTTTGTTGGAATTGATTGAAAATTAATTGATTTGTGAATGAAATGATTGATTGATGAATGTGTGAATGTTGATGTGATGATGAAATTTTTTTGATGAACTGAATGATGAAATTATTGATTGAAATGTTGTTTGATGGAATGAAATTGATTGATGATGATTGATGAATGATGTTTGAATGATGATTGTGAATGATTGATGAAGATTTGAATGTGATTGATTGATGAATGATTGAATTGAATTGAATGTGAATGATGAAATGTTGAATGATGATTGATGTGATGATTGATGATGATGAAATTGAATTTGAATGATGATGAATGATTGAATTTGAATGATGATGTGATGATGAAATGATGATGAATGAATGATGTTTGAATGATGATGAATGATTGATGATGAATGATGATGAATGAATGATTGATTTGAATGATTGAAATGATGATGATTGGATGATGATGATTTTGATTGATGTTTGATGAAATGATGATGTGAATGATGATGATGAAATTGAATGATTGATTGATTGATTGATTTGATGATGATGATGAATGATGATGATTGAAATGATTGATTGATGATTGATGAATGATGATGAATGATTGATGAAATGAATGATGTTGATGAGATGATGTGAATTTTTGATGAAATTTGAATGATGAATGATGAATGAAATTGATGAATGTGATGTGAATGATTGATGTGAAAATTGAATGATGATGAATTGATGAATGATGATGATGATGATGTGTGATTGAATTGATTGATGGATGAATGAATGATGAATTGATGAATGAATTGATGAATTTGTGAATTTTGAATGATGGAATGAATGATTGAATTGATGAATTGATGAATGAACATGATGATGATTTGAATGTGATGAATGATTGAATGATGATGATGAATGTGAAAAAATGATGATGAATTGATGTGATGAAAATTTGATGATGATGAATGATGAATGAAATGATGAAATGAATGAAAATTGATGAAATGTGATGTGATTGAATGAAATGATTGAATGAAATGATGATGATGATGTGAAAATGATGTGATGTGATTTGCATGATGTTCAATGATGAATGATTGATGATGATGATTTGATGAATGAATTTGAATGAATGTGAAATGTATGATGTGAAATGATGATGTGTGAATTTGATGTGAATGATGAATGATGTAATGAATGAAATTGAAATTGTGTGAATTGATGTAAATCGATGATTTGATGATGAAACTGGAGCCCATTGAGAGGGGAGGAGCCAAGATGGCGGAGGAATAGGACGGAAGAGACCACTTTCTCTCCTACAATTCATCGAAAGAACATTTGAACGCTGAGGCAAATCTCACAAACAACTTCAGATCGTTAGCAGAGGACATCAGGCGCCAAAAAGCAGCCCATTGTCTTCAAAGGGAGGTAGGACAAAATATAAAAGATTAAAAATGGGAGACAAAAGAGCTACCACGGTCACCCCCTGGTCCCGGAAGGGAGTCTATTAGAGGAAGTCTTCCCCTATCACCAGGATACCACGCACTGGCGGACTGGGGTAAGTTTTCGGCGATCTAACTGGGAGGTGAAATATGTAAAGCAAGGAGAGGCCCACAGATTACGTGACCTAAAAGCAAACTCCCAGCAGAAAGTACCCCAGTCCCCCCGCACCCGCCAGCTACAAGCGGGGGCGAAACGAGAGAGGACGCGGCGTGTGCATTGCTTTAGGGTAAGGACCGGCCCGAAAAGACCCTGAGAGCAATCGGGGGGAGCTTCTTTAAACGGTGGGACAAAATTAACCGGCCGGTAACACACTGCCTGCGGTTCGTGATACAAAGGGGACTGAGAAAGTCCTGAAAAAGCCGGTCCCCGTTTCCCCACGCTGAGAGGTAGAGGCAGGGGGGTAGGGGAAAAGGCAAACTCAGCCCCTGAGAAGCACCCCCTCCCACACTGCAAACAGGCCCCCGTTCCTATCTTAAAGACTTCCTGAGACCCGACTGGCGGCGCGCGCTGGGGCCGCGGAGGGGAAAAGCGCGGCGTACCGGAGAGATTGCGCCCAAAGCCTCTGCTGCCCTGGGACCGATCGACGGCGGAGGGAAAAGGCCGCCACATCCGTGGAGGAGTTGTGCCCAAGTCCTCTGGCTGCCTGGGACTGCTCGTTGCGGAGGGAAACAGGCGCGCCACATCCGTGGAGAGTGTGCCCAATGCCTCTGTGCAGCCTGGGCTGCTTCTCGATGCGGAGGAAAAGGCGCGCCACATCCGTGGAGAAGATGTGCCCCAAGCCTCTGGCTGCCTGGGGCCTTCGCTCGAATGCGGAGGGAAAAGGCGCGCCACATCCTGATGGAGAGTGTGCCCAAGTCCTCTGGCTGCCTGGGCCTGCTCAGCCAGGAAAGGCACAAAAGTGCAGGCGCAACCGAATCCGCCGCTTTTGTGTGAGTACCGAAAACTGGAACCGCACTCAAACGCAACTCAGGGCCCGCTCCAGTAAGAGCAGCGTGACCTGAGCAGTGTAGACGTGCGAAAGCACTGACACCGTGAGCGGGCAAACCCAGTGTGGCCCTTCCCAGATGGCCGAGTGCTAGCCACACGGAGCGGTGATCTGTCTTCAGCGCCCCGCCCTCCCCGTAGCAGGACTAAACTGAACTAGCGAACCTAAATAAGAGATCACCTCCGCCCCGCCTGTGTCAGGCGGAAATTAGACACCGAGAGAGAGCCAAACGAAGAACAAAGGGAACCGCTTCAAGAAAGGACCGGTGCAACAGACTAAAATCCCTGAAGGAAACACCGGACTACACCTGAAGGGTGCCTACCTATATAGATTACATCTCCCGCGCTAGCCTCCTCTCCTGGGGCGCACCTCGGGCCTGGGGGCCTTGGCCTTTGGCCTCCTGCCTATCCCTCGCATCCTGGCCCTGCCACTGCCCTCCTGCCGGCCTTATTGGGGCCGGCCGTCTATAGGCGGGCCCTACCTATAGATTGCACTTGCCTCCCGCCGGCCTGACTCTCCTCGCCTTAAGCGCCCCCTATAGGGCCTCCTTGCCTAGGCGGACGCCTATTCCTATCCGGCCTTCCCTTCCTAGCGCGGCTGGGCGCCTCGCCTGGCCTCTGGCAAAGGCTTGGCCTATAGATATCTAGAAGTGTAAGCAGGAATGATGAGCTATGTGAAATTGAACTGAACCTACATATGACAGCAACATCTCCAGAGGAATTCCTTAGATATATATGTTTTTTTTGTTTGTTTGGGTTTTTTTTTTATTTTTAAATTTACGAAGGGAAAAAAAAAAATTTTTTTGTCTTTCCTTCCTTTTGTTTTTTTTTAGTTTTCTATTTTTTCGCTTTTATTAATCTTTTAAAATTCCCTAATTTACTCCCGCGAATTACTCCTTAACTTTCATTTTCATATAGTTATACGATTTTTTTAATTAGGAAAAAAAAATTTTTTTTTTCCTTTTTCTTTATTTTTTTTATTATTTTTTTTCATTTTTTTCTCGCTTATTTTCTTTTAATAATTCCCTAGTTACTCCCCATTACGTCCTCAGCTTACACGTTCATTATATTTTTACGATTTTTTTTAATCATAGGAAAAAAAAATTTCTTTTTCTCGTTCCTTTTGTATAACTTTTCTATTTTTTCTCTTTTATTTTCTATTTTAAATTCCCTATTACTCTCCCAATAATTGACTCAATCTTTCTTTGTCATATATTTTTCGACTTTTTTTAATTAGGAAAACAAAAATTTTTTTTTTCCTTTTTCTTGTTTTTGCCTTCTATTTTCCTTTTAAAGTCCTCTAATACTCCTCTATTATTCCTTCATTTTCATTTTCATTTCACTATATCCTTGCAAAACCCCCCCCCCCCCCTGACGAGCCGAGAGAGATGTGAGCGTGTGAGGAAAAAAGTGGAGAGAGTGAGAGAGAAACCCTATTTTTAAACCAAACTTTCATATATACATTTCTAAGATTTTTTTGGGTTTGAGTGTGTTTTTGTTTTTTTAAATCATTGTATTTCAAAGAGTCTAACCTTGTCTACACTAGATTTTTTTTTCCCTTTCTTTGTTTTCTCGTATGTGATATAAATTTTGGACATCTTAAGAATCCAATATTCAGTTCCTCATTTCTATTTAGGAGTGTGGTGATTACTCTCCCACTTTTGACTCGTCTGATTTCTACCTCAGAACACCTCTATTTTCCTCCTTTCCCCTTCTCCTTCCCAGTCCAATTCTGTGAATATTTTTGTGGGTGTCTGGGCAACAGAGAGAACACTTTGGGAACAGTATAACTGTGTAGATCTGTCTCTCTCCCTCTTGAGTCCCCTTTTTCTCCTCCTGCTTACCTCCTTACCTCCTTCCTCCCTTCCTATTCTTCATGTAACTATGTGAATCTCCGGTTGGAATCTCTCTGTGTGGTCTCTCAAACAGTGGGAATCTTTTCACCATTAACCTAGAAGTTTTATTATCAGTGCTGTTGTATAGTTTGGAGAAAGTCTTGAGACAATTGGAAGAATAAAACTGAATCCAGAGGCAGGAGACTTAAGCCCAAAACCTGAGAAAACCAGGAAAACCGTCCTGACTACACGGAACAAGTTAAGGAATAAGAGACCATCCAAAAGGCCTCCATAACCTACACTAAAACCAACCACACCAAGAGCCAATAAGCTCTAGTAAAGACACATACCACACAGTGATTCTTTAGCACGCCAAGCACAGGAAAACCTAGACCATGAGTGTCAACGTTGTACAGGCTATCCAAAAGTCTACACCTAACACAAAGACCCATCGCAAAACTCATTACTGGACACATCCATCATGCACTCCAGAGAGAGAAGAAATCCACCCTCCCCCCTCTCACGCACCCCCCCCAAAACCAGAAACGCTGTCACAAGCCTCCTATAACCAGGAAAACCTTGACAAACCAATGTCTTCCAAACACCCCACCCACCCCCCCTGGGTGAAACCCTCCACAATAAAAAAGGAACACAGGACCACAAGAATATAGAAAGGCCCACTCCTCGAACACAAGCCCCACTCCAACTACAAGCAATCTAAACAAGATGAAAGGCAGAGAAATACCCAAACAGCTAATAGGAACATGAAAAAAAAAAAGCCCACCAAGTTCAAACAAAAGAGGAGGAAATTAGGGAATCTACCTGAAAAAGAATTTAGAATAATGATAATAAAAAAATGATCCAAAATCTTACTGAAAACAAAATGGAGTTACAAAAAAAATAGCCTGGAGACAAAGATTGAGAAGATGCAAGAAAGGTTTAACAAGGACCTAGAAGAAATTTTAAAAAAAGTCAATTAAAAATTAATAATGAAATAATATGAGATCAAAAAACACTCTGGAGGGAACCCCATGAGTAGAATAACAGAGACAGAAGATAGGATAAGTGAGTTAGAAGAATAAAATGGTGGAAATAAATGAAGCAGAGAGGAAAAAAGAAAAAAAGAGAATCAAAAGAAATGAGGACAACCTCAGGGGACCTCTGGGACAATGTGAAACGCCCCCTTGTTGTCCCAACATTCGAATCATAGGAGTCCCAGAAGAAGAAGACAAAAAGAAAGGCCATGAGAAGATACTCGAGGAGATAATAGCTGAAAAACTTCCCTAAAATGGGGAAGGAAAATAGCCACCCAAGTCAAAGAAACCCAGAGAGTCCCAAACAGGATAAACCCAAGGCGAAACACCCCAAGACACATATTAATCAAATTAACAAAGATCAAACACAAAGAACAAATATTAAAAGCAGCAAGGGAAGAGAAACAACAAATAACACACAAAGGGATTCCCATAAGGATAACAGCTGATCTATCAATAGAAACCCTTCAGGCCAGAAGGGAATGGCAGGACATACTTAAAGTAATGAAAGAGAATAACCTACAACCTAGATTACTCTACCCAGCAAGGATCTCATTCAGATATGAAGGAGAACTCAAAAGCTTTACAGACAAGCAAAAAGCTGAGAGAATTCAGCACCACCAAACCAGCTCTTCAACAAATACTAAAGGATCTTCTCTAGACAGGAAACACAGAAAGGTGGTGTATAAACGTGAACCCCAAACAACAAATAAATGGCAACGGGACCATACCTATCAATAATTACCTTAAATGTAAATGGGTTGAATGCCCCAACCAAAAGACAAAGGCTGGCTGAATGGATACAAAAGCAAGACCCCTATATATATGCTGTCTACAAGAGACCCACCTCAAAGCAAGGGACACATACAGACTAAAAGTGAAGGGCTGGAAAAAAAATATTCCACGCAAACGGAGACCAAAAGAAAGCAGGAGTCGCAATACTCATATCAGATAAAATAGACTTTCAAATAAAGTCTGTGAAAAGAGACAAAGATGGACACTACATAATGATCAAAGGATCAATCCAAGAAGAAGATATAACAATTATAAATATATATGCACCCAACATAGGAGCACCGCAATATGTAAGGCAAAACTAACGAGTATGAAAGAGGAAATTAATAGTAACACAATAATAGTAGGAGACTTTAATACCCCACTCACAACTATGGATAGATCAACTAAACAGAAAATGAACAAGGAAACACAAACTTTAACGGACACAATGGACCAGCTAGACCTAATTGACATCTATAGGACGTTTTCACCCCAAAAACAATCAACTTCACCTTTTTCTCAAGTGCACACGGAACCTTCTCCAGAATAGATCACATCCTGGGCCATAAATCTAGTCTTGGTAAATTCAAAAAGATTGAAATCATTCCAGTCATCTTTTCTGACCACAGTGCAGTAAGATTAGATCTCAATTACAGGAAAAAAATTATTAAAAATTCAAACATATGGAGGCTAAACAACACGCTTCTGAATAACCAACAAATCATAGAAGAAATCAAAAAAGAAATCAAAATATGCATAGAAATGAATGAAAATGAAAACACAACAACCCAAAACCTATGGGACACTGTAAAAGCTGTGCTAAGGGGAAGATTCATAGCATTACAGGCCTACCTCAAGAAACAAGAAAAAAAAAGTCAAATAAATAACCTAAACTCTACACCTAAAGCAACTAGAGAAGGAAGAAATGAAGAACCCCAGGGTTAGTAGAAGGAAAGAAATCTTTTAAAAATTAGGGCAGAAATAAATGCAAAAAGAAACTAAAGAGAGATCCCCATAGCAAAAATTCAACAAAGCTAAAAATAAGCTGGTTTTTTTTTCTGAAAAAAATAAACAAAATTGACAAACCATTAGCAAGACTCATTAAGAAACAAAGGGAGAGAAGAACCAAATTAACAAAATTAGAAACGAAAATGGAGAGATCACAACAGACAACACTGAAATACAAAGGATCATAAGAGACTACTACCAGCAGCTCTATGCCAATAAAATGGACAACTTGGAAGAAATGGACAAGTTCTTAGAGAAGTATAACTTTCCAAAACTGAACCAGGAAGAAAAATAGAAGATCTTAACAAACCCCATCACAAGCAAGGAAATCGAAACTGTAATCAGAAATCTTCCAGCAAACAAAAGCCCAGGACCAGATGGCTTCACAGCTGAATTTACCAAAAATTTAGAGAAGAGCTAACACCTATCTTACTCAAACTCTTCCAGAAAATTGCAGAAGAAATAAGCCCCCCGGTAAACTTCCAAACTCCATTCTATGAGGCCACCATCACCCTAATTTCCAAAACCAGACAAAGATGCCACAAAAAAAGAAGAACTACAGGCCAATATCACTGCCATGATACATAGATGCAAAAATCCTTAACAAAATTCTAGCAAACAGAATCCAACAACATATTAAAAAAATCATACAATCTCATGACCAAGTGGGCTTTATCCCAGGAATGCAAATGGATTCTTTAATATATCCGCAAATCAATCAATGTTAATACACCACATTAACAAATTGAAAAGATAAAAACCATATGATTATCTCAATAGATGCAGAAAAAAAGCCTTTGACAAAATTCAACATCCATTTATGATTAAAAACTCTCCAGAAAGCAGGAATAGAAGGAAACATACCTCAACATAATAAAAGCTATATATGACAAACCCACAGCAAAGCATCACCCTCAATGGTGAAAAAATCTGAAAGCATTTCCCCTGAAATCAGGAACAAGACAAGGGTTGCCCACTCTCACCACACTACTATTCAACATAGTTTTGGAAGTGTTTGGCCACAGCAATCAGGGCAGAAAAAAGAAGTAAAAGGAATCCAGATAGGAAAAGAAGAAGTGAAACTCTCTCTGTTTGCAGATGACATGATCCTCTACATAGAAAACCCTAAAGACTCTACCAGAAAATTACTAGAGCTAATCAATGAATACAGTAAAGTTGCAGGATATAAAATTAACACACAGAAAATCTCTTGCATTCCTATACACTAACAATGAGAAAACAGAAAGAGAAATTAAGGAATCATACCATTCACCATTGCAACAAAAAGAATAAAATACTTAGGAGTATATCTACCTAAAGAAACAAAAGACCTATACATAGAAAACTATAAAAACACTGATGAAAGAAATCAAAGAGGACACAAACAGATGGAGAAATATACCGTGTTCATGGATTGGAAGAATCAATATTGTCAAAATGGCTATACTATACCCAAAGCAATCTATAGATTCAATGCAATCCCTATCAAACTACCAACGGTATTTTTCACAGAACTAGAACAAATATATTTCACAATTTGTATGGAAATACAAAAAACCTCGAATAGCCAAAGTAATCCTGAGAAAGAAGAATGGAACTGGAGGAATCAACCTGCCTGACTTCAGACTATACTACAAAGCCACAGTCATCAAGACAGTATGGTACTGGCACAAAGACAGAAATATAGATCAATGGAACAGAATAGAAAGCCCAGAGATAAATCCACGAACCTATGGTCACCTTATCTTCGACAAAAAAAGAGGCAAGGATATACAATGGAAAAAAAAGACAACCTCTTTAACAAGTGGTGCTGGGAAAAACTGGTCAACCACCTGTAAAAGAATGAAACTAGAACACTTTCTAACACCATACACAAAAATAAACTCAAAATGGATTAAAGATCTAAATGTAAGACCAGAAACTATAAAACTCCTAGAGGAGAACATAGGCAAAACACTCTCCGACATAAATCACAGCAGGATCCTCTATGACCCACATCCCAGAATTTTAGAAACAAAAGCAAAAATAAAACAAATGGGACCTAATGAAACTTAAAAGCTTTTGCACAACAAAGGAAACTATAAGCAAGGTGAAAAGACAGCCCTCAGATTGGGAGAAAAATAATAGCAAATGAAGCAACAGACAAAGGATTAATCTCAAAAATATACAAGCAACTCCTCCAGCTCAACTCCAGAAAAATAAATGACCCAATCAAAAAATGGGCCAAAGAACTAAACAGACATTTCTCCAAGGAAGACATACGGATGGCAAAAAAAACACATGAAAAGATGCTCAACATCACTCATTATCAGAGAAATGCAAATCAAAACCACAATGAGGTACCATTACACGCCAGTCAGGATGGCTGCTATCCAAAAGTCTACAAGCAATAAATGCTGGAGAGGGTGTGGAGAAAAGGGAACCCTCTTACACTGTTGGTGGGAATGCAAATTAGTACAGCCACTATGGAAAACAGTGTGGAGATTTCTTAAAAAGCTGGAAATAGAACTGCCATATGACCCAGCAATACCACTTCTAGGCATACACACTGAGGAAACCAGATCTGAAAGAGACACGTGCACCCCAATGTTCATCGCAGCACTGTTTATAATAGCCAGGACATGGAAAGCAACCTAGATGCCCATCAGCAGATGAATGGATGAGGAAGCTGTGGTACATATACACCATGGAATATTACTCAGCCATTAAAAAGAATTCATTTGAATCAGTTCTAATGAGATGGGTGAAATGGAGCCCATTATACAGAGCGAAGTAAGCCAGAAAGATAAAGACCATTACAGTATACTAACACATATATATGGAATTTAGAAAGATGGTAACGATAACCCTATATGCAAAAAAGAAAAAGAGACTCAGATGTATAGAACAGACTTGTGGACTCTGTGGGAGAAGGCGAGGGTGGGATGTTTCAAGAGAACAGCATCGAAAATGTATATCTAGGGTGAAACAGATCACCAGCCCAGGTTGGATGCATGAGACAAGTGCTCAGGGCCTGGTGCACTGGGAAGACCAGAGGGATGGGGTGGAGAGGGAGGTGGGAGGGGGGACCGGGATGGGGAATACATGTAAATCCATGGCTAATTCATTTCAATGTATGACAAAAACCACTGCAATGTTGTAAAGTAATTAGCCTCCAACTAATAAAAATAAATGGAAAAAAAAATAAAAGGACTTGTGCAAAATGTCAACAATCAGGAAAGTAAATAATCCAAGGAAAAATTAAAGGGCAAAAAGATTTGAACAGGTGATTTACCAAAGATGAATATGAATGGAAAATAGGCACATGAAAAAATGTTCATCATCGTTATTAGGAAATGGTGGACAAAAATCTCAGGTACCTATCATTGCGACACCAGGGGAATGTCTGCAAAAAATGGACACTGCCACGTTGGTACCAATCGTTATGGGAGCAATTAGGATATATTATACTTCAAATTACAGAATTTTTTTAATATAAAAAAAAAATGTTTTTGTTTATTTTAATTGGAGAGCTAATTATTTTACATTATTGTATTGGTTTTGCCATACACCTGACATGAATTCGCCAGGGTGTCCGTGTGTTCACCCATGCTGAAACCATCCCCTCCTGAAAGGTTGGTTGATTGAAGATTTGCTCACGGGATTCTGTGGCCTCCGGAGAGGAGACGAATTCAACTCCGGCGGACAGAGACGAGCTGGATCGCTCAGAACTTTTGTGTAATAAAAGTTATTATTAAAGTATAAAGGGAGAATAGCAGAAAGCTTCTTGATCATAAGGCATCAGAAGGGGGCAAAAGAGCGCTACCCCCCTCCTAGTCTTTAGCTGTATGTTTATAGTCACTCGCAGTCTGCTAAGGTTAATGAAAAGCAATGTCCTAAAATTTAGAATGGCACCAGGTAATTCATCCCTAGCCATAAACGCCATTGACTTGAATCTTGTAAAAGGGCAGAATACCAACAATAGTTTCGTAATAATAGATTAGGGGAACAATACCTGAGTAAGTAAGTTAGGCCATTTGGTGGAACCAACTTGAAGATCATAGTCTGGGGTTCATTAATCATGGCTTAAGACAACATTTCCATACGAAAAAATAAATGTATTGGTTAAACCAAGGTTATGAGAGTAGTTAGCTTCAGTGGGACCAGGTGTCATGGCAACACAGCACCTTAAGAGAAACCTCCTTTTAAAATTTGTAATAGAGAATGAATAGAGGACATATGGTGGTTTGTTTCTCTGCCGCTTGAGAGAGAAAAATGGTCTGGCACTGCAGCCTTGTTTTTTTTCCATTTGGAGACCCCTGGCCTTCCGGCCTTTAACCCTCTACTCCCACCTTCCGCTGCATCCCTTCCCTCTGGGTAATCCAGGCTCCAGCCCCGAGCACCCTGTCTCATGCAGCAAACTGAAGGTGACCATTTCACATAATTTCATGTTTCTATGCCATTCTCCCAAATCATGACAAATCCTCGCCCTTCCCACAAGTGTCCAATAGTCTGTTTATACTTCTGTGTACTCTTTTGCTCTCTCGCTTATAGGCTATGGTTACCATCTTTCTTAAATTCTACAAATGCATGAGTGCACTGGTTTTGTGTTTTCTTTTGGCTACTTCGCTCTGTATAACATGACTCCAGTTTCATACCACCTCATTAGAATACCGTATGTCAAATGTATTGCTTTTTATGGCTGAGTTATATTCCATTGTGTTATGTACCAAGTTTTCTATCATTCATCTGGCAGATGGGAATCTAGGTCTCTTCCATGTCCGGGCTTGGGTGAAACAGTGCTGGGCTATGTTATCCTGGGTACAGGTGGCTCTTTCAATTCTAGTTTCCTTGGTGTGTATGCCCAGCAGAGGGGATTTGCTGGGTTCATATGCAATTCTAATTTCCAATTTGTTACGGTAATCTCCACTGTTATCACAGTGGTGTACTGGTTTTCATTCCCACCACCAGTGTAGGGGTTTCCCTTTCTCCACCTTCCAGTATTTGTTGCTTTAGACTTTTAGATAGCAGATAGCAGCCATTCTGAATGGCATGAGATGGTTACCTCAGTGTGGTTTGATTTGCAATTCTCTGATAATGAGTGATGTGAGCATCTTTATGTAGTGGCTTGTTAGCCATCTGTATGTTTCTTGGAGAATTGTGCTGTTTAGTTATTGGCAATTTTTTTTATTAGGTCGTTTATTTTCTGGAATTGAGTTGCAGGACTGCTTGTATATTTTGAGATTAATTCTTTGTCTCAGTTTGCTTCATTTGCTTTATTTTTCCCAATTTGGAGGGTGTCTTTTCACCCTAGATAAAGTTTCAATTTGTTGTGCCCACGCTTTCCGTTCATTAGGTCCCAAATGTTTATTTTTGCTTTTGTTTACACCATTGGGAGGTGGGTCATATAGCGGTCTGTGAGATTAGTGGATGGAGTGTTATGCCTATGTTTTCCTCAAGGAATTTATAATAGTTTCTGGTCTTACATATTAGATCTTCTACTCCCTTTTGAGTTTATTTTTTGTGTATGGTGTTAGAAAGTGTTTAGTTTATTCTTGTTTACAGTGTAGGTTGACCAGTTATTCACAGTAACACTTGTTGAATGAGGTTTGTCTTTTTTCCATTGTATTGTCTAGTCTCCTTTTGTCGAAGATAACGGTGAACCATAAGGTTATGTTGGAATTAATCTTGGCCTTTCTATACTGTTCCGTAGATCTGTATTTTTCTGATACTTTGTGACTACTGTACCCATACTGTCTTGATGACGTGTGGCTTTGTATAGTAGAGCGTTGTGAAGTCAAGGAGGTTTGAATCTCCAGTTCCATTCTTTTTTATCAAGGTTACGTTGGCCTCTACGATGTTATTTGTATTTTCTACACACAATTGTGAACATTATTTTTCTAGTTCTGTGCAGAAAATCACGTGGTTATGATTATGGGATGTTGCAATAGCAATACTATAGATTGATAGCTTGTCCGGATATGCATAGTCATTTTCGCCCGCAGAACTCCTATGGAGTTTCTTCTAAATTGCCATGTAACACGGGATTAATATTTCGCTCTTAATCTGTATAGTGTCTTCGTTTTTGATATCTTCTCTTTTTTCACCGTTTGTTTTAAATAGTATTTCTATGTATATAGATATTTAGTTTTTTCTTTAGGTGTAGATCTAATTTGCCTAAGTCTTTTATTCTTTTTGTTGCAATGGTGAATGGTATTTAATTTCCTTAATTCCGTCTTTTACTGTTTTCTACATCATGTTAGTGTCTATGGAAAGGCAAGAGATTTGTCTTACTGTGTGTTAAGTTTATTATCCTGCAACTTTTAAACTGTATTTCATTGATTAGCTCTCCGTAAAATTTCTGGTAGAATCTTCAGGGTTTTCCTATACGTAGAAGTGATCATGTCATCTTCAAAAACAGTGAGGAGATTTTATATACGGCTTTTTCGTTCCTATCTGGAGTCCTTTTATTTTCGTTAACTGGGCTCATGATTGCTGTGGGCCAAATCTTTCAAAACGTATATTTAATAGTAGTAGGTGGAAGTGGTGCAACAACTCCAATATAGTCTTGTTCCTGGACTTTTCAGGGGAAATGCTTTTCAATTTTTTTTTTCAACCATGAATTGAAGATAATATGTTTCCTCCGGTGCCTTCATACATTTAATTGTTTTATTATGGTTGAGGTATGTTCCTTCAATTCCCTGGCTTTCCTGGAGGAGATTTTATCATTAAATGGATGTTGAATTTGTCAAAAAGGCTTTGTCTGCAATCTATTGAGAATAATCATGACGGTTTTATACTTTCAATTTGTTAATGTGGTGTATTACATGATTGATTTGCAGATATTAAGAATCTCCTTTTTGCATTCCTGGGATAAAGCCCACTTGGTGGTCCATGATGCTTATGATCCTTTTTAAATATTATGTTTTGGATTTCTGTTTGCTAGAAATTTATGTTAAGGATTTTTTGCATCTATATGTCATCAGATGATATTTTTGGTTGGCCCGGTAGATATTTTCTTTTTTGTTTTGGTGTCGCTATCTTCTTTGTCCTGTGTTTGAATTAAGGTGATGGTGGCCTCATAGAATTGAGGTGTGGAAGTTTACCTTCCACTGCACTTTCTGAAAGTTTGAGTCTGGAAGATTTAAGTATGATAGTGTTGGGAGCTCTCTCTAAATTTTTTGTAGAATGTCAGCTGTGAACCATCTCTGCTTTGTTGCTGAAATTTCTGATTACAGTTCGATTCCATGCATGTGATGGTTGTTAAGATCTTCACTATGTCTTCTGTTCATTTTTGAAATTATCTTCTCTAAGAACTTTTCCATTTGCTTCCAAAGTTTCCATTTATTGCATAAGCTCTGTTTTATCTACTTATATTCTGTTGTATTTCTGTGTTGTTGATGATGATTTTCTCCATTTTCATTTCTAATTTTGTTGATTGGATAATTCTCCCATTTGTTTCTTGATGAGTATGGTTATTGGTTTGTCAAGTTTTATTATCTTCTCAATGAAGCCAGCTTTTAGATTTGTTGATTTTTGGTATGTTCTCTTTTGTTTCCTTTGCATGTATTTCTGCCCTATTTTTTAAGATTTCTTTCCTTATTACTAAACCTGGGGTTCTTCAATTTTCTTCCTTTTCTAGTTGCTTTAGTGTAGAGTTAGTTAATATATTTGTCTTTGTTCTTGTTCTTGAGGTAAGCCTGTATGACGAATTGAACCTTCCTTAGCACGGCTTTTATACAGTTTTGTCCCAAGGTTTGGTTGTTTGTTTTCATTTTCATTCTTTTCTATGATTTTTTATTTCTTCTGTGATTTGTTGGTTATTCGCAGCATGTTGTTCTGCCTCATATGTTTGAATTTTTATTTATTTTTTATTTTAATTTTATTTTACCTTTCTTTATTTTTTATTCATTTATTTTTATTAGTTTGGAGGCTAATTACTTTTACAGTTTGTAGTGGTTTTTGCCATTTATTGTTATGAATCAGCCATGGAATTTACATGTGTTCCCATCCTGAATCCCCCTCCTCCTCCTCTCTCATCCCAATCCCTCTGGGTCATCCAGTGCACCAGCACGAGCACTTGTTCATTGCATTCCAACCTGGACTAGTGATCTGCTTCCACACTTGACAACTATACATGTTGATAGTTTTTTATTTTCATGTAATTGACATCTAATCTTACTGCATTGTGGCTCAGAAAGAGCTTGGAATGCGTTCATTTATGAATTTACAAGGCTAGTTTTATGGGCCAGGTGTGATCTATCTGTAGTAGGTTCTGTGTGAACTTGAGAAAAGGTGAAATTATTGTTTTAGGGGTGAAATGTCCTCTTAGATATCAATAGGTCTAACTGGGTCTATTTGGCTCATTTAAAGTTTGTGTTTCCTTGCGAATTTTCTGTTGAGGTTGATTATCCATAGGTGTGAGTGGGGTTATTAAAGTCTCCCACTATTTTTGGATTATTCCTGGTAATTTCCCTTTCATTGCTTTTTGCATTTGTCTTCACATATTTAGGTGTCATATGTTGGGTTGCATATATATATGATTGTTATATCTTCTTCTTGGATTGATCCTTTGATCATGATGTAGATGTCTTTCTTTTCTCTTTTCATAGCCTTTATTTTAAAGTCTATTTTATCTGATGTGAGTCTTGCTCTCTGCATTTTTTGGTCTCTGTGTGGACATCTTTTGCCAGCCCTTCACTTTCAGCTATATGAGTTCTTGTTTTGGGTGTGTCCTCTTGTAGACAACATATATAGGGTCTTGTTTTTGTATCCATTCAGCCAAGTCTTTGCCTTTTGGTTGGGGCATTAAAACCAATTTACATTTAAGCGTTTTATTGTTAAAAGTATTGATCCCGTTGCTATTTCTTTATTGTTTGGTAATTAAGGGTTTATATACCCTTTCTGCATTTCCTATCTGAGAAGATCCTTTAGCATTTGTTGAAGAACCTGGTTTGGTGGTGCTGAATTCTCTCTGCTTTTGTTTCCCTGTAAAGCTTTTGATTTCCCCTTTATTTGAATGAGATCTTGGGGGTACAGTAATCTGGGTGGTGGTTTTTTTTTTATCACTTTAATATTCCTCCAAAACACTTCGGGCCCTAGAGTTCTATTAAAAGATACTGTTACCCTTTGGAATCCCCTTGTGTGTTATTTTTTTTTTTTTTCCCCTGCTTTTTTTTAGTATTTGTTCTTTGGTTTTATCTTTGTTAACTTGTTTAACTGGTCTTGGGGTTTTTCCCTTGGGGTTTACTTTTGGGTCTCTGGTTTTTTTGGACTTGGTGAATTTTGTTGCTTTTTTGGGGGAAATTTTCAACTTTTATCCCCTCAAGTATTTTTCATGGTCTTTTTTTTCGTCTTCTTTTTTGGGGACCCCTATGACTAAATGTTGGGGCTTAACTTTGCCCAGAGTTCTTTGGGTTTCCTCATTTCTTTTCATTCTTTTCCCTCGTTTATTTTTTTCACCTTCTTTTTCTACTCACTTACCTATCTTTGCCCCCATTATTCTACTGTGGGTTTCCCCAAAGGTTTTTTTTCTAGTTATTCCTTATTCATTATATTTGACTCTTTTTTTATTTTTTCAAAGTCCTTTTTAAAACCTTTCTTGCATTTTCTTGACCTTTTCAGGCTATTTATTTTAAACCCATTTTTTTTCAAGATTTTGGATCTTTTTTACTGTCATTATGGGAAATTCTTACAGGTAGTTTCCCCATCTTTCCCTTTGATTGGTTTGGTGGCATTTTCCTGTTCCTTTCCTGGGGGGTTTTTCCCCTCTGCCTTTTCTTTTTGTTTGTTGCTGTGTTTTAGGGCCTTTCCCATATTCTGGCATTTGGGGTTTCCTCTTTATTGTGGATTCCTCTCTGGGTGGGGTGGGAGGGGTGGCTCACAAGGTTTCCGGGTTTATGGAAGCTTGTGTCAGTTTTTGGTGGGTGGATGGTTTTCTCTCGGATGCAATAATTTCCCAGTAGTGATTTGACATTTTAATGGTTTGGTGTGACTTTGGGCACCCTGTATAGTGAAGCTAAACCCTATGTTCCTCTTTGTGGAAATTTGCAGGGTTGTTTTGCTCTGAAACTTTTTTGGCTTTTGGGTAGTGTTTGGGTTTTTCAGCATAGGTAGGAGGTTTTTTGATGACTCTTTTCATTAAGCTCCGGGATCAGATTTTCTGTGTTCTAGTTTTGGGCTTAAGCCTCCTGCCTGGTTTTTAGTCTTTTTCTTACGGCCTTACAACCCCAAGACTTCTCCACTCCTTTCAAAAACAATTGGGGGTACTTTTCCCGGTGCCTGATGTCCTCTGCCAGTTAGAAGTTGTTTTTGGAATTTTCTCAGCACTCAAAATTTTTTTCAAAGAATTTTTGGGGGGAGAAAGTGGTTCCCCTCCATTTTGCCCTCTTTGGGTGCCCCCCCCCAAAGACAAATTTTGAATTAATGGACATCAAGGGAAAAATAGTGTGGAAAGTCCTCAAATTCTAAAACTAACGTGCTGCAGATTCTGCTTAGTTGTGTCAGTTGTGTCCAATTCTGTGTGACCCGATGGACTGCAGCCTTCCAGGCTTCTCTCTCCACGGAGTTCTCCAGTCTAGTACTGACTGCGTTGCCATGCCTTCTGATAGGGACCTTCCGACCCAGGGATTGAACCCAGGTTTCCTGCATTGCAGGCAGATTCTTTACTGCTGAACCACTCAGGAAACCCTAAAACTGACATACACTCCAGCAAAATTGAATCTGATCTACACTCTCATGCTCACTGCAGCATTATTTGCAATAGCTAAGATATGGAAACAATCTAACTGTCCACCAGTAGATGAAGAAGATGTGTGTATAAATACAGTGGAGCATTATTCAGAAGGAAAACCTGCCCATTTGTGACAAGGAGGATGGATCTTGAAGGCATTATGCTAAGTGAAATAAGTTGGAGAAAGAAATATCTAGGCAGCTCTGTTTCCACATTCTGTATCCTCAGATTCAACCAATCATAATAAAAAAAATTCACAATGGAAAAATTCAAGAAACAAATCTTAAATTTGCTGCTCACCAGCACTATTTACATAGCATTTACATTGTATTAGGCTTTACAGTAAACTAGAGATAATTTAAAGCAAACAGGAGAAGATGAATAGGTTACAGAAAATAGGACACCATTTTCAATGAGGGATTTGAGCAGCTCAAGATTTTGGTGTCTGTAGAGTCCTAGAACCAATGCCTTACACAGACATTGATGAAAACTCTACTGTATGATATCACTTATATGTGGAATCCAAAAAATGACAAACTCAAAAGGAAAAGAATAGAGTGGTGGTTATCATAGATATATAGCAATTGGGAGAAATGGGAGATGTTGTCAATAGTAGTTATAAAGTTAACAAGTTGAGGATATAATATACAGTATGGTGAATTAGAGCTAACAGTACTGTATCACACACTTGAATGCTGCCTAGAGAGCAGATCTTAAAATATTCTCACCATAGAAAAAGAAATGGCAACTATGAGATGGGGTGGAGGTGGTAACCTAATACTATAGTGATCATGGTTTCCTAAGTTATGAGTGTATCAAGTCAACTATGTTGTACACCTCAAACTGATGCAGTATTATGTGTTAATCGTATACTGAATAAAGCTGGGATATTATTTATCTTAAAGACTTTACTGAATTTCTTACAATTTTTCTTTTACTTTTAATGTTTTGGTTTTTTGGCTGCAAGGCATGTGGGATCTATCTACCCAATCTGAGGTCGAACCCACATCCTCCTGCATTAGAACATGCAGTCTTGACCACTTAACCACAGGACTTAACCAGGGAAGTCCTGAGAATTTTTATTTATTTAAAAACTTTAAATGGCACACTTTGGAAATAGTTTCATTGTTTCTTCTAACGTTACACATGCACATATGTTAAGACTCTAGTATCCCACTCCAAGTCCAATGAACACTGTATGAAAATGTTCATAGTAGCTTTATTCATAACAGCAGAAAACTGAAAACAATACACATGTCCTCCAACTGGTGAAGAAAACATGGCCCATCCTTACTATGGAATGTTCCTTGCAATAAAAAGAAACAAAGCATTGATACATGCCACATGGTGAATCGTAAATACATTGCTAAGTGAAAAAGCCAGACTCTAGGGATAGAGAATAGATCAGTGTTTCTCAGGGGTGAGGTGAAAGGCTTTTGTTTACCAACAGCAGTGATGGTTACACTACTCTAGGCATTTGTCAAAATCAAGGCTGTACACCAAGTACAGAAAATTTTGTTATTTGTAGTTTATAAGCTCACATACCATTTTAAGATGAAGCAGAGAGTAGCTAAGTATATTATTTGCATAAATATACTATGAAATGATAAATAAAAAGTATTTAAAAGATGAAGTAAGCCAGAAAGATAAACACCAATACAGTATACTAATGCATATATATGGAATTTAGAAAGATGGTAATGATAATCCTATATGCGAGACAGAAAAAGAGACACAGATGTATAGAACAGACTTTTGGACTCTGGGAGAAGCGAGGGTGGGATGATCTGAGAGAATAGCATCAAAACATGTATATTTCAAGTGTGAAACAGATCACCAGTCCTGGTTGGATGCATGAGACAAGTGCTCAGGGCTTGTGAACTGGGATGATGCAGAAGGATGGGATGGGGAGGGAAGTGTGAGGGGAGTTCAGGATGGGAATACATGTAAATCTATGGCTGATTCATGTCAATGTATGGCAAAAAACCACTACAATATTGTTATTAGCCTCCAACTAATAAAAATAAATGAAAAAATAAAAAATAAAATAAAAGATGAAAAAACTGGAAAACCAAGGATATATGGAGAACCAATTTTCCCCTGTATGTTTTTTTTAACATGAGTGGATGTATTCATGTCAAAATATTACTTTAAAGATTTAGGCATCACCATCAAAGATTCTCATCTAGTAAGCCTGCAGGATTCTCCAGGTGATCTAATGCAGCTGGAGCTGAGACAGATCTTGAAAAATCACTCCCTTGGAAGACCAAGGCATGACTTCTGAAGGCAAGCTGATCAAATTTACCCCCACTCCAACCACTCATCAACTGAGTGACCTTGGCAAGTGAGTTAATCTTCGCAATCCATAAGACTGGTGTGAGGATGAAATTGGTCTTTACCTGGGGAGCTGAAGTGTCATCATCTTCTTGCTTCCAGGGGTCTACCTCTGTTAATAGGACCAAAAGCATCAGTGCCTGTGGAGTCACCAAGCCTATGTGTTGTATAAAAAGGTCTAACTACACCCACATCTTACATGAATGCATGTGTATCTATTGTTTTTTGTTGTTCAGGTCACCAAGTCGTGTCCAATTCTTCACAACCCATGGACTACAAGCATGCCAGACTTCCCTGTCCCTCATCATCTCCCTGAGTTTGCCAAAGTTCATGTCCATTGCATCAGTGATGCCATCCAGTCATCTCATTCTCTGTTGCCCTCTTTTCCTTCAATCTACCCCAGCATCAGTGTCTTTTCCAATGAATCAACTCTTTGCATCAGATAGTCAAAGTATTGAGCTTCAGCTTCAGCACGAGTCCTTTCAATGAATATTTAGGGTTATTTCTTTTAGGATTGACTATTTGATCTCCTTGCTGTCCGAGAGACTCTCAAGAGTCTTCTCCATCAGCACAGGTGGAAAACATCAATTCTTTGGCACTTTGCCTTCTTTATCATCCAATTCTCACAACAGTACATGACTACTGAAAGACCATAGCCTTGACTACACATACCTTTGTCAGCAGAATAATGTCTTTGCTTTCAACTCAACATGCTGTCTAGGTTTGTCATAGCTTTCCTGCCAAGAAGAAATCGTCTTGCAATATCATGCCTGCAGTCACCATCCACAGGGATTTAAGAACCCAAGAAGAGGAAATCTGTCATATTTCCACCTTTTTCCCCTTCTATTTGACATGATGTAATGGGACCAGATGCCATGATCTTTTTTTTAATAGTTAAAATCCAACTCTTTCACTCTCCTCCTTCACCCCTCATCAGGAGGCTCTTTAGGTTTCCTCTTCAATTTTCTGTACATTAGAGTGGTATCATCCACATATCTAAGGCTGGTTTATATTCTCCCTGGCAATGTTGATTCCAGCTGTACCCATCTGCCCACCATTTTCTCTGATTGTCTCTACATATAAGTTAAATAAACGGTGTGACAATAAACAGCATTGTCCCGTACATTCCTTTCTAAATCCTGAACAGTCAGTTTGTTCCGTAAAATGTTTCAATAGAAGCAATGGGTTATGTTGATTTCTTCTTCACAAACATACAGGTTTCTTGGGAGACTAGGTAAAGATGGTCTGTACTTCTTTCCCCCATCTCTAAGAATTTTAAGAAATAACAAAGGGGAAGTATCTATTGCTACAAGAAATTAAATTTTCTACACCCCGAGAATTTATTAAGAAGTAACTCAGTTTGAAATTGGATGTAATATCTCAAGCTATCAAAGTGCATAAAAAGAAATTCTTACAAGTGAGCCCAACTAAATTATTTCCTAGCATATGCCATTCCAACAAAAGTAAAAGTGACTTGAACACTGACACAAAAGATTTAAAAGATCCCTAAGATGATGAATTGTAATGCTGTGGAAAGATGTTCACAAATATATTATTTACAAACAAACAGATGAACAAGGAAAGAAATGTATATAAAAGAAAAATTTCTTTTTTCTTGAGGCAAAAATTCACATAAGAAAAAATTCACCATTTGACCATTATGAATGTGTTCCATGTTTCTAACTTCCATGCATCTAGTACATTCACAGTATTGTGAAACCACCACCTCTCCTCTGGTTTCAAGATATTTTTCATCACCTGAAAGGAGATCTGTACTCATTTAGGCAGTCACTGTCTAATTTCCTCCTCCACACCTTCCCAAGCTGGCTGGATCTATCCTCTATGGATTTGCCTATTTTGGACATTTCATATTAAATTAAATCATACAATATATGACCTTTTGTTGAGTCTTTCTCCTTTCACTTTAAGCATGATGCTTTTCAAAGTTCATTCATGTTGCAGCATGTATCAGTGCTTCATTCCTTTTTAGGACCCAATAAGTATTCTTTATATGGACATATCTCATTTTATTTATCCATTCATCTGTTATTGGATATCTGGATTGTTTCCCAAATTATGCAACTTCTGGCAATTGTGGATAGTGCCCTCTACAAAGATATACATACAAAGTACCTGTTTCCAATTCTTTTGGGTAGATACACTAGGCATGGAATGGCTGTGATCATATATTAATTCTAGGGTTTTTTACTGAAAAATATCAGATTATTTTCTACATTGGGCTGCACTATTTTATATTTCCAACAGCAATGTATGAGGATTACACAACTATTTATACAACTCAGGATTATACAACGATTATTCAAACTATCCTGCATCTTCACCAACACTTGCTATTTTTTCCATTGTTTTTACATTCTTGCCATCCTGGTGAGTGTGAAGCAGTATCACATGGTGGCATTGACTTGCATTTCCCTAATGGCTAATTGCTAATGAGCATAGAGATCATCTTCATTGTGCTTGATTCAGTTCAGTTCAGATTCACTCAGAAGTCCATGTCCGACTGTTTTTTGTGACCCCAATGAATCACAGCAACACCAGGCTTCCCTGTCCATCAACAACTCCTGGAGTTTACTCAAACTCATGTCCCATTGAGTTTGGTGATGTCATCCAACCATCCTGTCATCCTCATCCCCTTCTCTTCCCACCGTCAATCTTCCCCAGCATCAGGGTCTTTTTTCAAATGAGTCAGTTTGTTTTGCATCAGGTGGCCAAAGTACTACTGGAAGCTTTCAGCTTCAATGTGCTTGATTAGTCAGTTAAAATAAAACACTTTTTAAAAAAGAGATTATATGATGGTAATGACTTTTCATTCAGATGAAAAGATCAAATTTTTAACTGGTATCAGGATTTCAAATATTAATATAAAGAAAACTTGGCAGTATGTGTGAGAGAATATGAATAGTGATTACTTTAACATGTTTGGGTTAAGGATTTACTTTTATTTCTTTTTTTTTTCCTTTATTTGCATTTTCTTCTATGGCAAGGTATCTTTTAGGTTAAAAGATAAACATACTTCAATAACAAACTCTGAAAGCAAAGAAAAAACAAACTGTGATTTTCAACTTCAGTTCAGTTTGCTCATGTTGTGTCCAACCTCTTTTTGCGACCCTGCGACCCCCACCCCCCCATGGACCTGGCAGTACAAATTACACCCAGGCCTCTCTGTCCATCATCAACTTACCAGAGTCTACTTCAAACTCAGCTCATTGAGTCGGTGATCGATCCATCCACCATCTACATCCTCTGTTGTCTCCTTATTTTTTCTCCTCCTGCCTTCAATCTTTCCCCAGCATCAGAAGGGTCTTTTCAAATGAGTCCAGTTCTTTGCATTTGCAAGTGGCCAAAGTACTGGAGCTTCACAGCTTCAAACATCAGTCCTTTCCAATGAAACAGTCAGGACTGATTTCCTTTAGAAATGGGAATGGTTGGATCTCCCTGCAGTCCAAGGGACTCTCAAGAGTCCTTCTCCAACACCACAGTTCAAAAGCATCAACTCTTCGGTGCTCAGCTTTTCTTTATAGGTCCTAGCTCTCAAATCCATACATGACTACTGGATAAACCATAAGCCATTGCCCAGATGGACTTTTTTTTTTTTATTTTTTTTTTTTTTTTTTTTTTTTTTTTTTTTTTTTTTTTTTTTTTATTTTTTTTTTTTTTTTTTTTTCCATTTATTTTTATTAGTTGGAGGCTAATTTAAAAAGTAATGTCTCTGCTTTTTAAATATGCTGTCTAGGTGGTCATAACTTTCCATTCCAAGGAGTAAAAAACCAGTGTCTTTTAATTTCATGGCTACAGTCACCATCTGCAGTGATTTTGGAGCCCCCCAAAAATAAAGTCAGCCACTGTTTCCCATCTGTTTGCCATGAAGTGTGATAGGAGACTGGATGCCATTGATCTTAGTTTTTCTGAATGTTTGAGTTTTTAAACCAAACTTTTTCACTCTCCTCTTTCACTTTCATCAAGAGGGCTACTTTAGTTCTTCGCTTTCTGCCATAAGGGATGTGTCATCTGCATATCTGAAAGTTATTGATATTTCTCCTGGCAATTCCTGATTTCCAGTGCTGAGAAGCATATATTAAAATATTTACTCAGTTTGTGATGGTGTAGGATTCTTTTCTTATTTTGCAACCATTAAGTCCTCTGGCTCCTGAAAGTGTCTGAGACTATAGACTCTATCCCAGGACTCCCTGCAACCTGAGTGGGGCTAGTCCTGAGGCAGCTGCTGTCCCGAGTGCATGAAGGAAGTGACTCCCACGCCTGCCCCATTCCACTTCCACCCACTTGGCCATCCACTTCCCTTAAAACATCCAGATGAAAATGAAAGTCCTGGGTCATGACTCTGTGATAGGAAAAAAATTTTTTTTCAGTTCCCAACTTCAGGTCAGCATCACAGCAAGGCCCTTTGAAACTGCAATAGATGCAAATATGGGAATTTTTTGAATTTGCTGAATCTTCTAATGATAGTCCTCTGAAATGCAGCAGAGGACTGCTTCCACATGTCCCTAAGTTTAAATATACCTATGTTGAACGTTTAAAACATTTTAAATTAAGAAAGCAATGCAGAAAGAAGTGAGGACATGAAACCCTTATTGATTACTAATGCTTACTACATACTGAGTCCAGTCGCTTTGCATATGCTTGTTTATTCAGTCTCCCCAACAGCCCAGTTAAAGTGGTACAGTGTGTAATTGAAGGAACTGAGAGGTAAACAATTTTTTCTTAAGCCAAACAATAGTAAATGGCAGACTGGGATGGTGACCTTTACATTACCATGGCACAGGGAGCAAATCCAAGGTCAATCCGACCCTCTCTGCATCAAGCAGTTGGACTTCCCTAATGAGTAGTCTTACACTTGGGATCCAAGCTCCCCCCTGAGCCGCCCTTCTAAAGGCCACCAGGTTCACAGCAACCCCCACCTGCCTGGAACCTAGCAGACCCCATGTGCTCCTTGCTGTCTCTTGACGAGACTAGGGCAGAGGTGACCACGAAGTTTGATTTCCAATCTGCCACGTGAGGTGTCTAGGATCAGGGACGATCCCAGGGGAGAAAGGTGCTGGGTCATTGCTGGCCTTGCGCTCAGTGGCTCCACCCGCAGCCAGAGTCCGCCCTCGGTGCGCAGGATCAGCTCTGGCTTCCGGCATGGCTTCTTGTCCGGCAGAATGCGGAAGCGCAGCAAGGTGAGCGCCAAGATCACTTTCATCTCAGTCATGGCGAATGTCTGCCCAATGCAGTTCCTGCAGGCAGGAGTGGTGACTCTGACGACTCCCTGGACCTTCATTTCAGCCTCACCAAGCTGGAAATCTGGCCCACACAACCCCCACCCCCATCTGCAGAGACGAGAAAAGCCTAACAATGCCTAGGACACCCCGACATGGGTTTGCACACCCCCTGGGCCTGATCCAGATTCCAGTTCTAAACGCAGACGTGGGAGGGAAAGGGCTCTCAGCACACTGCAGGCCCCTCCTTGGGCCCACCTCCATTCCCCAAACGTTTATCTGTTACCTCCAGGGCAGGGGGAGGAAGGAAAGCCAGAACTCTGACCATCTTCGTTTTTTTCCCACCTCCCTGCCTGACAGTCATGCCTGGAATCTCAGTCCCAGATGCTGCCACCCCCCACCATCGCATTCCCACCTCAAGTGCCCAATGCCCTCACCTGGGACCCGCTGAGAAGGGAATAAAAGCCCAAAGGTGACCTCCCTTTGATGTTTTCTGGGTCGAAGCGGGAGGGGTCATAGACCTGGGGGCAAGACAAGACAGGGTTACTGGGTGGTATCTCCCAGGGACGTCCATCCTTGGAGAGGCATTTATGTGTATAATGGGACAGAGTGATGTCTGATTTGCCAGAACCCTGTGCCCTCCTTGGGTCCCCAAAGGGAAATGGACAAAGATGTTGGAGGTAGGGTGTGGGGGAGGCATCACCTCAGGGTCTGGCCACACAGATGGGTTGTGGTGGGTCCCCTCTGAAAATATCAATGAGGCAGGCAAACACCTGTGGAACAGGAGGGACCAGTCAGGACTAGGTCTCCCTGCCTTATTGGCCCCTCTTTCTGACCCAGGAACCCTCCTCCTGTAGTCATTATGGGCACCTTTGGGGATGACCCGGCCATCTGGGAGCACAATGTCCTGGGTACAGCAGCGGGAGACGCTGGTGACTGGGGGGTGCAACCGCAGACTCTCTTTGATGCACATGGTCAGGAAGGGCAACTGGGCCAGGTCATCCCTATGGAAACCTCATGACAATTATCCAGGGAACAAAAGCAAAGACACTCCTCAACTGTTCCTTAAGATTCCTTCTTCCTAAAACAAAATCACAGATGGATAAAATATCTCCAAATTGATTAAGTCATATACATAAAATATAGACAGTTCTTTCTTTGACTATCATGACTCAGTATGAGCTTTAAAGAAAGAAAGAGAGGAAGAAACGCAGGATCAAAAAAGTACAAGAAGAAAACTTAGGCAGATATTTTTAGATTTTTCTGAACAACCTCACCTAAAAGTCTAACCATAGAAACTTTTACAATTTTGTAAATATAAAATATTTTTATGGCAAGACCACAAAATCAGAAGACAAATAAGTAAGAAACAGATTCAATGTTTACTCTTATGTAATTATAGGACGAGAGATGCTAGCTAATACACTTATGGCGGGGGGCGGCAGAGGAAGAGAGTAATGCCATTTTGAAATGTGAGGTAAAAATGTGTCATTTTTTGCTCAGATAGTGATTTTTATATTTAGAAAACAAGAGAATTCACTGGAAAACTTTTTATAAACATTGAAGACAAGATCCAGTAAAGGGGAATGCTGAATTTTTTTTTTAAATCCCTCCCCCTTTCTGTGTGGTGATTTAAATTCTTCATAGCTAATACAATTAACTAGCTCAAAACTGGAAAACTTCAGACAAACCCCATATAGTCAAACAGCACTCACTTCCCCTCCTCAGTTTTCCTAGTGATTATTTTTTATGTATCCTTCCAGAGGTATCTTTTTGCATTAAAAAAAATTATATAGCAACATACTTGAATACCATACACACTGCTGTTCAATTTCAGGTAATGTTTACCAATGTCTTTATACATCTCTTGAATTTGTGTCAAAAAAGGAGGGCCTTGCACATTCTGGAACTAAAAAAATAACTTTTTTCATGGTTTATCCTACAGACTTTAAGACTTTTTTATTTTTCATTTAAATATCCTTTGATTCGTGTGGATGTTATTTTTCTTATAAGGCCCAGAGGAAACAGGATGAAAATAACTTTTCTCCATATACACTCCCAGTTGACCAGAGCTTTAATTAAACAACCTTTATTTTTCCTAATGATAAGAGACTAAATATTTAGCATTTGCTCATGTTTGCTATGGACAAGAAAGCTTTATCCATAAAAAAAATTGTTAGTTTTTCTATTAGAAAATAGCAAGTCAGAAGAGATAATAAAAGAAAAGATGACGGTGATGATACACAGTGTGTGTGTGTTGGTATTCAGTCATGTCTGACTCTGAAGCTCCATAGACTATAGCCCGCCAGCCTCCTCTATGTCCATGGGATTCTCCCGGTCAAGAATACTGGAGTGGGTTGCCATTCCCCATCTCCATGATATAAAGTATCTGAATTCAATCTTATCAAGAAATGTGGCAATGTGTATTATCCAAATAAACTTATGATTTTTCAATCCAAATAGACTATATGGTTCACCATAGCAACAAGGGTATCTAAGGGTTAATTTAACAACATGTGAGTATGATCTCTATGCTAAAATTTTAGGGTCCATTAAAAGCCTGGAGATTACTCTAGATACCCAAAAATGGATATCCGCCTCGTGCTTCTGGGATGCTGTGTATTAATATTATGAAATAATATGCTTCCCCACAGGTCAAATTATATATTCACAACAAACTGCCTCTCTCCCTCCTTCCTTCCTCTTCTCTTCTCCCTTACTCCTAGTTCTTAATTTATTCCCTGATGTCTTCCTGACCTAATTGTATCTCAAATGCACCCAAATATATCGACTCATCAATGTTCAGGGTCTCACATGAGACCTTCCACCCTCAACTTTGTCCTCTTAGCCTAAAGTCCAGGCCTGCCCATGTACACTGGAAGTGTCCTGACTTGAAACTATGCCTGCATCAGGGATGGGAGCTCTGAAAGGCAAAGACTGGGGGTGTCTGGGACCTTTCTGAATCTCCAGGACAGCAAAGAAGCTGGAAAGAATTGGAGATGGTATAGAGCTAGGGATAGGGAGGCAGAGTGGCACAGTGTTTACTAAATGGGGACTGGGTGAAGAAAGATGCAGGTATGTCCCCTGGATAAGAGTGAATACTTTATTCCCTCGATGACCCAGAGGACTAAATAATATGAGGAACTAGAGGGGAAAGGAGATGAGGAAACACTTTACAGAGTGAAGATGTTTGAAAACATGTGATTTCAGAGAGAAAATTAAGGAAAGTGGAGGGGAAGTTCACTTACTGAAATGTGCCAAGTGTCATCATCTGTCCTCATACATTGTTGCAAATTATCTCAGAATCCAAATTTTTTGTCCCAAGAGCCAGACTTGCCCTGCTATCCATGCTGAGTACTAGATCTTGCCTCTGGCTCTGTTCCTATTCCCACTAAGTGAAGGAATCAACAAAAAGATTTTCTCTCTTCCCCAACCAGGGTGTAGAGCCAAGGAGAGGGGTTCAGGAAAAGGCCAAGAGGTCTTGAATCACCATTCAATCTCTTTAGACTCACGGTCCTTCAGAAGGTCTTGCAACCTCTTGCCGGCAGTGCTCCTGGTATTCTGGGTGCTTTGCAAGGTTGTACAGGATCCAGGAGAGCCCACTGGCTGTGGTGTCAATGGCCTGAGTAGCATCCAGAAAGACTTGGATCTCTGGGCTACTTCAGCACCAAAGGTGAAGCAGAACCCTCACAGTATGGACCATGGGGGAGGATTGGTTGTAGGGATGAGGTAGCCCAGGGTCCACACTCACCAAGTCCCTGGGATTGAGAGAGACTCTGCCCTCTCCCTGTATTCTGAGTGTTTTGCAATGGTTGTGTAGGACTCAGGAGAGGCCACATGGCTGTGGCATCATGGACTGAGGGGCATCCAGAACCACTTGGGTCTCTGGGTTACTTCAGTACTAGAGCATGGACAGCTCCCCTTGCATTAAGGCCTATGTGGAGGATGGGAGGGAGATGGCGTAGTCCAGGGTCAATTCAGCAAGTTTTCCTCCCTTTCTGTAGCCCCAAATTGGGACCCTCACCTCAAACATGAAGGTGTCAGCTTCAGCCCGGATATCTTCATCTGACAATCCCTTCCCATCTTCATCCTGCAGAGAGAAGCAAGATCCACAGGATCACATTCGTTCTGAGGACCCCTGAGTGTAATGTGAGACAATCTCTAAAACTGCATATAGGAACCCAATCCCAACCTGAAGCCCTAGAAATCCTTTGCTCATGCCTGTCACTAGAGCGCCATAATACCACAGGCCTCCTCCTTAACATTCTTTCTCTACTGTGTTGTCCATGGTGAGAGGAATTCAGTGATTTGAAAATATTTTCATGTTTATATTTTCATGTTTATACATGACAGTGGATTTCTGCAAAAAGTTTTTCTGGCAACCTTTTGGGTTACAACCTGTAGAATTTGCCTTCTCACCAGAGTATTTGTTTAAAGCTCCAGAATAATCTTTCTCTATGGAGAGAGGGGACTGATATATCAATTGCCATGTATAAGTTCCAAATGTCAAAATCTAGAGGTACTGGTACTGTGATCCAAGCATGGCTGATGTACAAAAAAACGCATCATGGTGTGCTCATAGGCATTTGGGAATGGGGAGCCAGAGCTGCAATTCTACTCAGGCTACTATTATGGCTATGAGAAATAAATGTGTACTCTGCTCCAGGATTCTGTATAGATAGATAGATAGATAGATCGATAGATAGATTGATAGGTATAGGATATATAGTATATATTAGATAGTTATAAAGATATATAGATTTGTTACATATATGTAGAGTCTACCTCAGTGGTAGACTGACTTCTCAGTTTGCATTAGAGTCAAATCACAGGACTCTTTCAGCAATTTCAGACTTAGCAGCCCCTACAGGCTACATTGCACATGAATCATCTCTAAAAATCCCTGACGCCATCCCTCCCTTCTGCAAGCACCTTCCACGGCTCCCAGGAACCTCTGCATCCCATTCAAATTATTTGATCAGATCAAAGTCCCTTCTACCTCTTGAACTCAGATCCCAGAGGAAACCCACCTTGGTCAGCAGAAGCACATCAATGAAGTCTAAAGTCTTGGTCTTTGCCTTGGCCTTGAGGAAGTCATCAATATTCTCCCTTGGGGAGAGTGTGGCGCCGCTCCTGGATGACGGCATCTGTTGAAGTCGTGCACAGGCGGCAGGCCTTCGCAGGAAGCGCCGCCCATCCGAAGGGGTGAGTGTCTGTACAGGCAAGGTACCATGTACCGGAAGAGCTGTTGGTTTCTTTTTGAACAACAGGAGAGCTGCTCTTGGACGTGCTCCAAGATGGCGGCGATATATTTGCTGGGCATTCCTGTAGGGAAGAGTTGCATAAATGGAGGCAACAACTTAAAACCTGATAGCCCAGACAGCCTGAGGTCTATTCTCCTTTCAGGAATTGAAGGCTTCAATAACAGATGAACACCATACAGATAAGCAGGTGTGGGATGAGCACAGAAGATGTGACTCTTCAGGACTCTTCCTCAACACCCATCCTATCTCAGTGAGCTGACCTCACATGCCATCAGGCAACCCAGAGACAGCTTGGATAACCAGTGCTTCTCCTCTCATTTCTTTCTCTCTCACCCAGTAGCTGCCCCTTCTCCTTCCCCATATACCATCACTACTCGGCTCAGACGCCTTATCCTTTTCCAGCTGGTCAATGGCCACAGACCCCTTCCTTAGTCGTCCTTACATCTAATGTCAACGCCATCCAGTGGTTCTACATGACTATTGTATTCTCTTGAGTCAGATGTCCAAGCGTCAACTTTAACCAATACCTTCATTGTGCTTAAACACCCTTCGCATAGCTCCCAGGATAATCATCATAATAAAGTTCATATCTCCTATAGCCCGACTTCAGAATTCCATTAAAGTATATTTGCCTTCTCAGTTCCTCACCAACCTTACTTTCATGTGTACCTCCTCACTGTCGCACAATTCTTTTCTCATCCTACCCACCCTCCCTGGCCATTTAATCGCGAAGGGTCTAACTAACCTACCTGAAAAGGATAGCTCCTTCTCTTTCCATTACTTGTCCTGGATTGTCCGGCTCCTGAGCCACCACCCTCCAGGAAGGCCCGTCCAATTGCCCTGGTCAGTTCCTATCCTTCCCCCCATCTACTACCTTGGGTCTATGGACTCATGTTTCCCAGGCCCAGCGATGAAAAACTCACTCTCTTGGCAATTGCTGTCAACAAACTTGAAGATAACCCCCCAAACCCCATTTCTGCACGGGGACTGTCCAGGGTCAGAGGAGGCTGATGTGTTCAAAAACATTGTCCAGATGGGTGTGGCCCTCTGTGACCAGGCGCTCCACGATTGCCATGGGCCAGAGAAGGAGACAGAAGCTGAGGGCCCCTTTGCAACCACCTAGGGTGGACTCCCCTAAGACTCCCTGCCTCATTGGTTCCAGGACCCATCCCCAGGAGCTATCAAGGCTTGAGTGGAAGTGCAAGCTGTTTGTAGAACATGAAGTTCTCATCACTGGAAGTCACGAGATCTGAGATTTAAATCTTTACTTCAGCCTCCTGCTCTTTATATATTTTTGATCAATTTATGAACATGAATCCCTTGTGATCAATAAATCTTGCTTTCATCATCATCATTGTTAAAAGCTTGATTAGGAAACCTTCCCCCCTATCGTTGAAGAAAGATAGTATCTCCAATGGGCCCTGATCTATCTCTGCATTATTCTTGCTTGATATACTAAAAAAAATTGGGGAAGACCCTGATTGTTCTTTACCTGGGCCATTTCTCAGAGTTTGTGTGTGTAGTAAACAACCTGTGGAGGTAGTGAGTGGTAATTATGTCCTCCTGGGAAAAATATTCAGCCTTGCTTCAAGTTTCTAAAAGTCATTAGAGCCCCCTAAACCCTAGTAATTTCCCCCCCACTGTATAATAGCAAAATACTACATGAGCAGGCCACCAGTTGAAGCCCACCTGTGTCATCCTCATGGACCTTTGATTACTTGGAGGGGGAATACAAATCCAGCAGGAAGCACTATGTCATGTTTATTGAGCCAAGAGGGAATTATAACTTGCCCTCTGTCTGTGACTCAGGACTCTCAGTGGTCTAATGGCAGAATCCAGGAAACAGTTAACAAGCTTCACTTGTCCGTTTGCAAGCATAGAAAAATCCCAAGCACTTCACAAAAATTCCTTTTAGTTCTTCAAATTATATATACATATATATATATAATATATATATATATATATATATATTATATATTATATGGAATCACCCTTTTGCAATGTGATTTTTTCAGTAGATTAAAATAGGCATGGAGCTTATATCACCAATTCTTTGATTTTCGAGTTAGCTGACCTCTTTGGCCAATAACCTGAGAAAAATATGACCAGGTGCCCCATGGCTTCCCCTGATAGTTCAGTTGGTAAAGAATCCACCTGCACATGCAATGAGACCCAGTTCAATTCTGTGGGAAATCTACTGGAGAAGGATAAGTCTACCAACGTCCAGTATTCTTGGCTTCCCTGTAGTCTCAGTCTGGTAAAGAATCCACCTGCAATGGTGAGAGACTTGGGTTCAATCCTGGGTTGGAAGATCCCCATGGAGAAGGAAAAGGCTACCCACTTCCAGATGCTGGCCTAAAAAATTCCATGGACTGTATAGTCTAGGGGGTTGCAAAGAGTCGGCACAACTGAGTGACTTTCACTTTCAGGGTATCCCAAACCAAGACCCCCAAAAGGCATTGGATTTCTGCATTGTCTGTTGTAACTTCTTTTTCAATTCTAATTTTATCAATCTGAGTCTTTTTCTCTTCTTCCTGAGAAGTCTGGCTAATGGTTTATCAATTTTATTTACCTTCTCAAAGAATCACCTTTAGTTTGTTGCTCCTTGGTACTTTTTCTTCATTTCTTTTTTTTTTCAGTTCCAATCTCTATGATTTCTTTCCTTCCACTAACTTTGGGGGTTTGTTGTTCTTCCTTTCTATTGCTTTAGGTGTAATGTTAGGTTGTTTATTTTTATATTTTCTTATTTTTGAGGTAGGCTTGAAAAGCAGTTCTTAGAACTGTTTTTGCTTTCATCACATAGATTTGAGTTGTCGTTTTTCAATGTCATTGGTTTTCTAGGTTTTTTTTAAATTTTGTTTTGTTTTTTGAAGTTTTTTCCTATAATTGATACTAACCACATAGCATAGGGGGCAGAAAAAAAACTTGATACAATTTCAATTTTTTTAAATTTATAAGGCTTGATTTGTGACCCAAGATGTGATCATCCTGGATCACATGTGCACTTGAGATGGAAAAAAAAGTATTCTGTTGCTTTTGAAAAGGGTTTTCCCGTAGATATCAATTAGGTCCCTCTGTATAATGTAAAAAATTGCAACCCTCAGAATGGCAAAAATAATTGCAAATAAAGAAACTGACAAAGGATTAATCTCCAAAATATACAAGCAGCCCATGCAGCTCAATATCAGAAAAACAAAAAACACAATCAAAAAATGGGCAGAGGACCTCAAGAAAAAATTTCTCCGAAGACATACAGTGGCCAATAAACACATGAAAAGGGTGCTCAGCATTGCTCATTGTTTAGAAAATGCAAATCAAAACTAAAATGAGGTACCACCTCACACCAGTTAGAATTTCCCATCAAAAATGTTCAAACAATAAAGCTGGAGAGGATGTGGTAAAAGGGAAATCCTCTTGCACTATTGGTGTGACTATAGATTGATACAGCCACTGTGGAGCGCAGTATGGAGATTTTTTTTTAAAAACCAGAATACTAAGCAAATATCTTGAGAAATCATAGTTTAAAAAGTCACATATACCCTAATTTTGTTGCTGCACTGTTTACAATAGCCAGGATATGAAAACAACCTAAATGCCATTGAAAAATGAATGGATTAAGAAATTGTGGTCATATGTACATAGGCACAGTGTACTTAGCATCAAGAGGAACAAATGTGAGTCGGGCTGTACTGAGGTGGATGACTCTAAGACTGTTACACTGAGTGAAGTAATTTCTTATATTGGCCAAGAGAAAAAAAAATAGTTCGTATATTTGGATTTGCTTCCCTAGTGACTCAAACATTAAAGAATCCACAAGCAATGAAAGAGCCCAGGTTCAATCCCGGTCAGTGAGACCTCCCAGAGAAGGGAATGGCAACCCACTCCAGTATTGGTCTGGAGAGTTGCATGGACCCAGAGGAAGCCTAATGGAGCTAACAGTACCATGGGCGTCATAAAAGAATTGGGACCACGAACTGAGAAGACATATCACTTTCACGAGTTTCATAGGCAATCTAGAAAAATGGCACTGATACGAAAACTCAATTGCAGGGAAGGAATGGAATATTAGCTGAGGGAATATAGAGAACGGACCTACTTGAACACAGCAGGTGAGAAGAGGGAGTGTAAACAAATTCCAGAAATGTAAGCATTATGTATATATAATAAAACTCTTTACATGTGTAAAAAATGGAATAGCTGGGAGAAAGGCTGCTATATGTGACTGATTAGCATTGTTGCATATTGGACAGAACAGCCTGGACAAACGGACAAACACTGCTTAAAGCACATTAAACTCCACTTAAAAAAGCTAAATATAAAAATAAAAAGGGGCATTGCAAGTTTCATCTCAACTGTTAGGAACATTGCTGCTCATGCCAGCTGTACAAAACCTGAAACTGTCTTCCTAGGGAGAGAATCAGACATGAAAAAGAGAAGTCCATTTGACCTGGGTGAAACAATCCGAAGATCAGCTGAGACAGGGAATAGGCCCGATTAGCCCATACAAGAAATACCAGTATTCTTATAAAACGGGCTTCCTGGCGCTGAGCTCAGCTGGCGTAAAAGAAACCGCCCAGCAATGGCGCGGGAGACCATGGGTTCAATCCCTGTGGATTCTGGAAGCGCACACCCCTGGAGAGAACGGGAAAGGCTAACCTACTACGACAGCATTCAGGAATCTGGAGAACTGCAATGGACTGCATTGAGTCACAAAAGACTACAGACGCACAACACTGAGTTGACATTTCACTTTCATGTTATTAGTTTTTACAGTGATTCGTTAGAACTCACAGAATAACTACTAATAACCAACACTTCATTATTATTCCTAAAAATATGTCTCAAGAATTCCAAAGAGCAATCATGTGAAGAAAAAGGAAAACTAACACAGTCTACAGAGCCAACCTACTACGACTGTCCAGGACACATGGCTTCATTACATCTATGTTAGACACCACTTTGCAAAGCAATAGCTACACCATTATGCTTACATTTATCAAGCCAAGGAAACCTAAGGTGTTCAGGAGGAAGAAACAAATGGCCATCCAGAAGCTCAACTGGAAAAGATCCAGAATTCCAAACAAAACGTTGCCTGAGCTCCCCATTACTCCCTCAAGACTCCCAGCTGGGACCTTGGTTCAAGAGACTCACGTGCATGAATCTCTGCACTCTTTGTGAAAAGTCTTCATATAGGGGGCTTTCAGGATGATGAAGTGGAAGCAGGTGTCAGCATTCGTACTCGTGTCAGTTCCACTGTCACCAGCATCCTCAGCAGGAGCCCATCCCCTAGCAGAGACAAGCCATTGGGGAGTGGGCAAAGGAAGCCTCCCTTCCCCTGGATCTCCACGGTCATCCCCAATCCCCTTCACTCACAGTTACTTCACCAAGCCAGGTTTTTAGAGTGTCATAGACCTGCATGTCCTTGGGTGCAATGGCAAGCTGTAATTAGTAAAGACAAATAAGAGTCAGGTAGATGCAGAGTAGAGGGACTTTGGTGGTGGGTCGGAGCTTCCAGCCAGGAAATCTGCATACCACTTCAACCCCAACCAGCAGAAAGGGACAAGAGCACAGGAAGCGTGAGGGGAGAAGGGACCAGACTAGGCGGGCAGCACAGAACAGAGCAAAGGCAGAGCCCATAGACACACTCACAGTGCTTAGATAAAAGCCCAGAATAACATGACATGCCCCAACATTCCCTTTACAGGCCTACAGAGTCCCAAAACATTCTGACATGGGAAACAAAACCCAGCCCCTACAAAACACCTTTACAGGGGCCAAGGGGCATCACACCTGCCCAGCACTAGGACCTCTTCTGAGACATCTGACATGGCCCCAACATGTGGGACACAACCTGACGTGATGCAACAGCTCTGCCGGCACCTGAAGGGCCATCTGACCTGATCCAGGGGGCCCAGCAGGCTCCAGACAGGGCTTGAATACACTGATCTCACAGACATGAACCAAGTGTTTATCCAGGGCATACCTTAAGACCCAAAACAGGCAGGATTCCAGAAGGTCGAAGGCATTTCTCAAAACAACCCTGAGCCCCAGACCTAGGGAAACCCCAATGTGGCCCCGGATGATCAACAGGAGAGTCAGACAATCTCTAACGACATTTCAGATAAGAACCAGAGAGACTCCTAGATGCCTCAAATGTCCTTGGCCACAGCTGAGCTCCAGACATGACCCGAAACATCTCTGAGTTCAGGAATAAAATATACCAGGTTTTCACCAGGTTGTAACTACACCATTGTAACCAGAATCCGTGTGGATACATAAATGTGACCAATGTGGCCACACAACAGACACTGCACTGACATGACTGGAGGTCAGGCAGGTGGGATCTGCAGTGAGAAACAGTGGTACCCTGGCACACCCCCCCACTGTCTGCATCATGTCAGCCACCCAATTAGAGGCAACACAGACCTGACAGGTGACAAGCTGTGGCCAAGCATCTACCTGGAGCAAAGAGCACAGGCTTGATGCGGGTGGAGTGGAAGGGGCGGATGATCACGTGCCAGGGGCCCCACCAACCCCGCAGCACGCATCCCCATAGTGCTGGCCAGGCCCTGTGTGTACAGGAGACCTTCCTCCCAGCTCTGGAAACTGGAGAGAACAGGTAGGACCTAATTCACGCTCTTCTAGGCTGCCAGAGGGGAGCACTTGTAGGGCAGGAGACCATACCTGAAGCATGAGTCAATTTCAGCAGCTGCTCCTCTTCCCTCACACTTTCTCAGGCTCCTTCCCACCCCCCTCCATTAAGGACAGTTGGGTGTCCCTTTTAGGTGCAGGGATAGGAAGGGTCTTGCCCTGTGTGGGGTCCCAGACACCATGTTCAATCTCTTTCCAGATAAGGAAACTGAGGCTCTGAAAAAAAGAAATGACTTGCCCACAGTTTCACAGATACTATGCCTGACACATGAGGCCAGGGTGCTGAATCCAGGGTCTGATTCTTAACCACTGAACTGCTCTGACCCTAAAACAATAGCTCAGATAACCCTGTGCCTGCCAAGACATGCAGTCAGAGTCTCAGGAACATGGGAATTGGTCCTATGACCCAAGCAGGCAAATTTAAAAAGAATCTTCCAATTTTTCTAAAACTGTTTTTAATGATTCACTTTTCCATGAGGGTTGAGTTTGGGGGATTCAATCTTACCAGATAAGAGGGAAGCCACACAGATGAACACAGAACTGAACGATGAAAACAGTTTTCTGATGACATTTTAAGACCCAGATCCAGCTGTCCTGAAGACAACTTCTTTGGAGTTTACAGTCAATGGATACTCTTTCTTTGAATAGATCATACAGGGTTGGTTCCTCCACAAACAGCTGAAAGAAATTTCAGCAGGCCAGAGAGAGCTAGGGCCTTCGCAGAGCCCACTCAGCAATCTGGTGTCAAAAAACCAGGTCTCTGTCAGAAGCTGTCCATTCCCCTGCTTGCCGGGTCTGTCTGTGATGGAAGGGGCAGGGGAAAAAGTGAGGGAGCCAGGGGGGGGATAGGGTAGTGTCTCCTCAGGGAGATTCCTGGGCACTGGAGAAGGAAGGCCTTGAATTAGAAGGGGCTGAGCCACAGCATACGGTCAAAAAGCCGACCCATTGGAGAGGTAGATGTCACAAAAATAGCAGCCCAGATCATGCGCCAGATGTAAGCTTTCATTGCTGGGGATCTGGGGATGAGTGAGACTGAGGGCATACCTTCCAGGGGGTATGGGATGCTATGGATGCCCACGCATCGCTCTAACCTTCTGCTTTCAAATATATCTGTTCCTTGTTCCAGATCCAGTTCCAGCACCCCCCTTTCCCGAAAGCCTTCCAACACGCCCCGACAGAGAACCTTGCTTCTTCTTGGTTTCCACACCCATCTCCCTCCGGCCGATTTCCCGACCAACCACACCAGGTCAGGGATATCCTGTCCAGATCTGAGTCCTGAGATTTGGGGACATCTTTTAGCAGAGCACCAGAGTGGGGTATAGATAACAGTGTGAGGAAGAAGAAGACAGTGAAAGGGGGGTTGATGAATATATGAAAAAAGGGAGGAAATGGCTGAGCAAGAAGAGGGGAGGAGGGGCCAGGGTCCTGCGGGGGGCCCACATCAAATGTTGGCAAGGGGGAGTTTAGAATCCCTCAATGTTTAAATGGCACCCACCACCACAAGCTCTGCCTGGGTCCCAGGCATTGGTGAGCTCCGAGCATGTCAGGGTGGCAAAAAAACAACCATGGGGATAATGGGGCCAAACCAGAGCAAATATCCATGGGGGTAGTTGGCCGCCACCCTGAGTCAAGTTGATCAGGCCCCCCTCTGGGGGGGGCACCTGAAAGCAAGAAAGGACCATCACTTCCCAGGTGGACCCACTGCAGTGGACAGTGTGCCAGATTCTGTACAGATGGAGAGAATCTCTGCTTCCTCCTTCTCTGGGGGCAGAAGGGACCTGGAGCATCTCCAAGCCCCAAGGATGTCCCCCAGGACACGGGGAAAAGACAGGCTCTCTACCCTTAGGAGGCTGACCTTGGCTTAAAAAGTCAGATTTTTCTGTCCTGGGAGTGGTCTCAGTCCCAGAGTCCCTACAAGAGATCCCTAGGAGGAGGTTTGTGGGTGCAGGGTGGCCTCGGGACTTCTCCCTAGGTTTGGGTCCCACATCCTTTCATAATCTGGATGGTCCACGGGGCCTCCAGATCCTTGCACAGCAAAGGGCCCTGCAGACCTGGGACCCTTTCCCGCCCTGGCAATCCCAAGGGACAGACATTAATCAGGAAAGCAACTCAGACCCCACAACCTCCTCTTTTTGGCTAGCTCGTGCCGAGTGCGTCCTGTCTGTCTATTCCCCCGCAACCTAGGGGCATGACTTTCAATCGTGCCACTTATAGAGGAGGAAACTGACACCACATGCAACCCAAGGGAAGAAGATAAAGCTCCTGGAGAAGCCATCACCTCCATCAGGATGCTCCATTCAAGCTTGCGATGCAAATACCCCCAGGTTGCGCTCAGGTGCTCTAGGCCAGGTGGAATGTAAGTCACTTTTAACTTGTGGAGCTTTTGTTCCACTGCTCCCCAAGAGACCCTTTCAGTTGAGGGTTTCAGTGCACTTGGTGAGACCTGGTCCATTACAGAGAGTTGGTGAAACCTCCAGCCAAAGTTGTCACGACAAGGGTGAACACAGTAAGAGGAGTCCGCAAGCGGAAGGAAAAGATGATCAAGACCAGACCACACACGCCAAAGCTCGTTGGAGATATGAGGGACATGCGCGAGACAGCCAGTCCACTATTGCAGCAGAACTGCAGTAACTGTTTTCTATAATATTCCTTATTATCTCCAGGGCTTTGCAGCTAGTCCATTTCTAGACCCAGGGACTATCAGGGAAGGAAATCTGTACACAGCATAGCTTTGGCTATAGTGCCCCTTTTGCGCGTCTTGAGGCCATTCTGATCAAGTAATCAGGAGAAAATGTTGCTGAAGTAACGTCTCGATCCCTCAAGTTGGTAGTGTCTCGATCGCCAGACAGAAAAGAAATACTATAATGTTCTCTACTCTTCTCGGTGGGCTTGTTAGATGGGTAAGAGCTGGGGATACTCATTTGACTTTTGACTCTTGACAGAAGAAGGTGATGCAGTAGTTCATCACCTAGTATAACCAAAAATTTATTTTGCATGCTTTATACTGCTCACATTAGCCAGCCTGGAGGGGAGGACACTGTAGGGCCGGATCGCCACAGAACTTGCATCAAACTGGAAGGCAAGTTAATATGTAATTGGACAATTGATGTTTAATTATTATGAAGCAGAACCAATTCAAAGATTCAAAGTTGGCACAAAGCTGGGGCCAAGCATGGAGGATGGGGGGGTCTAAGAGGGCTCCTTAAAGAGGAAGTGAACTTTATCCAGTTGGGCTTTGGGGCCCACTGTGATATCTTGGGAGGAGGGAAGGTGAGATTAGAGGGTGGGATCCTGGGACAGAGAAGGTATGGGGAGCTGTGGTCCTATAGGTGGGGCGGGCAGGTGATAGCCAGTTCCTGTGGGACAGCTGTAACCCCGAATGAAAAGACACAGGAAATGGACCACAAGCAGAGCAGACCCTGGACAGCACACTTGAGGAGGTCTCAAGGTCACCATGGAGACTGGAGAGGCCAGGAGACCAGCTCTGTGCAGCCCCGGGCCCCAGAGGTGCACTAATGTGTGGAAGTCAGGCAGGAAATGGGCCCCAAAACAGGGCTAGGGCTGGGAAAGGACAGGATGTGGGGAACGTCTTGAGGGCAGAGCAGAGGAATGAGTGAGTGAGGAAGAGGGGGCTCCCTGGCCTCCCTGGCTTCTCTTCTGTCTTAGAACCCACCCCCAAACCTGAGCCCCATTCCTGACCCTCGGAACCCATCCACCCTGATCCCGCAGACCCATCCTGCGCCCACACTCACCAGGTCCATGTGAGCCAAGAAACCAGTTCTTTTTGGAGCTGCGGGAAACATCGGAGGCGGCAAGAGTTGTTGTAAAAAGGTGTATGTCCAGGCCAGGATGCGGGCCAGGACCCAGGGGGCCCCCGACCACAGCAGCAGCAGCCATGGGGAGGCTCCCACTGGCCCGAGTCCCAGCCTGAAGAGGCTCAGCTCCAGCATCCTGTGGGGCAAAGGGGGTGAAGGGTGAGCTCCTGAGGGTGATAGGAGAGGCAATGATGGTGAGCTGTGAGGCGGGAGATAAATGGAGAGGACAAGGAGTGAGGGGCAGGTGAGTGCTGGGGATGGGGCAAGACAGGCTCAGATAGGGCAACAGGGGCTCAAAGAGGAAAGCAGGGTGAAGGGAGAATCCGAGACAGAGACAGACAGAAAGACACATAGAATGTTTTGTGTTAGTTACCTCCTGACGTCCACTCATCTCCAGACCAGCTTGTCCCCTGGAGCCACCCTGCCAGAACAGGGGGCCTTTTCCCCCCCCAGGCCAGGCCCCCCAGCCCCCTGACCCCAGCCTGTCACTTTTGCCCAAAAGCGGCTTGTGCTGCACAACCCCTCCTCCTCCGGAAGGCTGGTCTGACCTGACTAGGAAAAAACTGCCGGTCCATACTAGCCAGCCAATCCTTGCTGCCTGCTTATCTCCTCCCTACCTGAGGCTGTCCAAATAAAGGGGAGGCCTGTGAACAAGTTCAGGGTCACACTTTGTACACTGGATGCTCAGGACTCATCACATCCCAAATGGCAAACTGTGGGGCAGCCACACCTACTCCTCTAAGCACCGTGTAGCAGAGAAAAGCATGAACATTCAGGTTCACACAAGCACGCCTAGCTCAGCCTTGTCTGAAGTCATTTCCAGGGCTCCTCTCCACACCTGGGCCAGGAGGGCGTCATGTAACGTTTCTTGGTACAGAAACGGGGAGCTCGGAACCTGAACTCTGACCTCCGGTGGCACACAGCCTGGCAAGAATTCAAGCCCCCCTGCCTCTCACAGCCCAGGGCCGGCTTGAGACATGACTGCTGGGAGCAGGAGCAGAGAAACACACCAGCTGAGAATTACAAGGCATAAAGGACTCAGTCGGAAGAGGGCATCTTGAGACATGAAGGGTAAGGCTGCAAGGGACCTGGAGAGCACAGTATGCACACAGAAGAGGCAGAGGTGGAGTGGAGTTCTGACCCACCCTCATTCACACTGTGGGCTTTGCAGACCCTCTCTGGTCTCAGCCTTGTATCTGGGAAATGGGCTATTGGATGAGACCCTGAAATAAGGTTTGCATAAGGGAGACAACTCTGTGTGACAACTGTGTATGAGTCGTGCCGTGTGCTGGGTCCCTCAGAAAGCATGCCTACAGTATGTCAGGAGCTCTACACAAAGCCTGCCTGCTATTTTTCTGGATGGCTACTGAAAGTGCACCTACTGTGCCAAGGACTCTGCATAAGTCCATGCCTACTGGATGCCAGGTGTTCCAAATGCCTACGGGTACTGAAAGATTCTCCACAAGGCATGCCTACTAAGTGCTGAGTCCTACACAAGGCAAAAACTACTATGTGTTAGGGGTGGTATGTAAAGAACACCTACTGTGTGTTTGGGCAATCTGTAAAAAACAGCTATTGTGTGCTGAGGACTCTGTGTAAGTATGCCTACTGTGTGTCCAGTGCTCTACATACAGTAACCCCAAATGTATGCAGGATGTTCTTACAGCCCCTCAGGGCTCTGGGCCAGCACCCTGGAGTCAGGCAGAGGGGCCAAAGTGATTTGGGAGAAAGGAGGAAACCTATTTAACAAAAGAGAAGCTGAGGTTCATAGAGGTTAAGCTCTAACCTAAGTTTCAGAGCTGGAAAGAAGCCAGGTCTGTCCCTACCACCAAGCCTAAGCCTTTCTCCTCTGCTATATGTTCCACTCCCATTCATAAGGGATGACACCCTACTAATCTGGGGGCATTGATAATGGTGATTCTCAGCCAATATGGGGCACTGCATGGGGGGATATCTTGAGGGCCTCGTATCTCACGTGAATCATCTTCCCACATCCAGGGTGAACCACCAGTGGATCTGCTGTTCCCCTCTTGGTCCTTCCTTGATCCTGTCCAGAACGTCCTGTGGTGTGGTCTCAGATGACAGAGAACTTGAAGGATGGAGCGCCTGGCAAAGAAACTCAGCAGAGAGTGGGGGAAGGACTGCCCCTGAAACTGGTGAATGCTGGGAAAGGGCTCCAAACGTCCTTCCCCTCAAACCGGCTGGGAGATTCAGGTGGGGGGCCATAATGTTCTCAGGGGTGTGGGGTGAATCCTCCCTCAAGAATGACCTTCCCTCCACGGGGGTAGATTTTGCCTCCTGGCAGGTCCTTCACATCGGGGTTTTTAATTAGCAAGGCAAGAATATGATAAACCATGCAATGACACATACACATAGAAGGAGCCCCAGTGCCTAGAGGGGTTCAACTCACTGCAGACCAACTCTGGGCCGGGAATAGGCTGGAAGCCTAGAGCAGGATGGCAACACCACCAGCGTTCACCAGCAGGGGCCAATGAAGCTGTCTGAAGCCTTCTCGTGTATGAACTTTTTTCTGTGCTTTCATTTTAGAGTTTAGGAAGCGGAGACCCGCAAACTATGTGAGTGACTCACCCAGAGTCACACATTTGATGGAAACAAGCTGTGACCCCGGCCTCACGCTGGGGAGCCTGAACCACGAAGCTCTCCTTCTTCCCTGTATGTAAGCGGGCGTTTCATTAGCATCACCTCTCAAGGGAAAAAGGGAAGGGAAACACTAAAAGAGACAAGCTTGTAGAACACATAAGACAGAGGAAGGGTCATAAATGCAAGTCACATGTTTTCATTGTTATTGATGAACTCCAACGCTTTGAAAATCAAGTCATGAGCCCAGTTTAAAGAATGAGGAACTGAGTTCAGAGAGGTGAAGCAACTTGCTCCAGCCCCCCGAAAATTAGGTAAATAGGGCAGTACAGGGGACAGCAAAACCTGACACATAATAATGCTCATACAAACCCGGGAAAGAGAAAGGTTTGCATTGGACAGTTCTAAGGCTAGGCTGCCCAAAGTGTGGTCCTCCAACTGCCATCCCACGTATCACCTGAGAGTTGCAAGTAAATACAGAAACCCCCATGTGGAAACACAGACTCAAACTGCATCTAAGTAGATATCCAGGGGAATGTGTACACTGCTTCAAGTTTTAGGAAGTGTTGCCATAAGACCCCTGAATCTGGATTCTGAAAAGGATACAGGGAGCACAGTGCCTTCCTCCATCCTCCCAATTTTAATTTTTCATTTATAATATAAAGAGAAAAATCTATCCCTTCAGAGCTGTTCATACAACCATGATTGTTACATGCTGGTCACTATTTCAGGCACGGGATGAATCAGTGAGCACTGCAGACATCTTCCCTGCTGTCAAAGAGCTGACATCTTGTGAGGAGATGGCAATGATCGAATGAATCAACAAGGATTGTCAGAGAGGTGAGTGGATGTCCCTTTTGGAGAACATCTTACCTTAGTCCAAGGGGGAGGGTGGGCAGAGAACTGAATGAGGAGCATCAGCCTCCAAGAACAGACATTGGGGGGAACATCCAGGCTGCACAAAAAAGGGGAAGTGGTGTTGTCCTTTTACATTTGTGCTAAATTTTGATATCACGGATTGACCGTCTGGTCCCATTACTTCATAGCAAATAGATGAGAAAAGGGAAAGCAATGACAGATTTTATTTTTTTGGCCTCCGAAATCACCCCCAAACAGTGACCGCAGCCATGAAATTAAAATTATCTGTAAGCTTTGATAGCAAAATTAAAAAGTAGAGATACCACTTTACTGACAAAGGTTTGTATAGTCAAAGCTATGGTTTTTTTCCAGTAGCCATTTATGGGTGAAAAAATTGGACCATAAAGAAGCTGAGCACCGAAAAAAATTTATGCTTTTGAACTACGGTGCTGGAGAAGACTCTTGAGATTCCCTTTGGGCAGCTGGCGATCAAAACAGTCTATCCTAAAAGGAAATCAATCCTGAGTAAATCATTGGAAGAATTGTTACTGAAGCTCTAATACTTTGGCCCCCTGATGCAATAAGCCAACTTGTTGGAAAAGACCCTGATGCTGGAAAGACTGAAGACAAAGGAGAAGGGGGGTGCACAGGATGAGATGGTTAGATGGCATTACTGACTCAATGGACAAAGAATTTGAGCAAACTCTGGGAGGTATGGAGGACAGAGGGGCCTGGAAATGCTGCAATCCATGGACTGCAAGGAGTCAGATGTGATTTAGCTATGGAACAACAATAAATTGATCCTTATTAAGGGCAACGTGCAGAGCAAATTCTAGCCCCATAATCAAAGCTGTAAGCGGGTGTCTAACTTTCTTAGCCAGGACCAAATACTCAAGCCACAGCAGGTCTCTGCAGCCATCACAAGGACAGGGTCTACTGGCCTGGCCCCTCTGACCCCTGGATCACTGGTAGAAGGGGAAGGGGAGGCAGCACAGGAGGGATGCAGACTCGGGAGAAGAAATTCTGTGCAAACCGAGGAGGCTGGAGCATCCCCCGTGGCTTTTTCATCAAACAGAAAACATCCAGCTGCCAAATCACAGAAGCCTAGCTTATTAAATGACCCCAGCCTGTGTTGAAAACACTTCACCCACTGTGTCTTCTCCAGGGTTCTTACGTCATCCAGAACCTTCACGGGGGAACCTGTATCAGATCAGCTATTCTGGTCACTGGTGTCACCCCTCTGAACCACTTTCTTCATATGTGTTAAATGGCTGATCAAAACTCACAGAGGGTTGCAAACATCGTATTAAAAAATAGACAAAGAGAATAAGGGAAAAATATGTTCAGAAATGGTATGTGAGTAAAAGGTTTCCATTTATAAACATGGAACATGTGTGTATGTGTGCACACTTTGTGCAAAGCATTGGGAAAAAAAAAAAACGAGGAATCCACACACTGTGGTGTAAAATTTGGGGGAAGCAGAATCTCAATCCCCTGGCCATGTACAATTACTGGTCCCTGCCTGTTAGGAACTGGGTCACACAGTAGGATGTTTAGCGGTGGAGAGCCCAAACCAGCAATGCTTCATCTTAATTTAGTCACTCCTCATGGCCCATCCCCGGCTTCCCCTTGTGGCTCAGCTGGTAAAGAATCCACCTGCAATGCAGGAGACCTGACTCAATCCCTGGGTGGGAAGATCCCCTGGAGAAGGAAAAGGCTACCCACTCCAGTTTTCGGGCCTGGAGAATTCCATGGAACCATTGTGTCCATGGGGTCACAAAGAGTCGGACACAACTGAGCGACTTTCACTTTCACTTTCATGGCTGCCCCATCACCTCTAGATGGGACCATCTACTTGCAGGAAAACAAGCTCAGAGCTCTCACTGATTCTGTATTATGGAAATTTTTGTGTAATTATTTCATTATATTCCAAAATTGTAATAATAATAGACATATAATGTATACAATAAAAAACATGCAAATGAATCATCCTGAACCCACCCCTCGCACCACCCCTCAGTGGAGATTTGCCTTTTGTAAAACTGGTTCCTGGTGCCAAAAGGGTTGGGGACCCCTGCTCTAATGCACTTATCACCCACACTGAGCTGCTATAATTTCTATCACTAAGACACAATTTTTAAAAGAGATAAGATTTTTGGAAAATGAGCACATTGTTGTTGTCTAGTCACTAAGTTATTCTGACTTCCTTGGGACTCTATGTAAATGTAGCCTACCAGGTTCCTCTGTCCATGGGATTTTTCCAGGCAAGAATACTGCAGTGAGGTGACATTTCCTTCTCCAGAGATCTTCCCAAGCCAGTGATCAAACCCTGCCTCAGCAGGCAGATTCATTACCACCAAGCACCTGAGAAGAGACAGCTGGCACATAAAATGGATGACAGTTCTTACTTTGTCTTGCCACGAAGACACTCCCCCCAGGAATTGGCCTGGCATCTCTCTAAGCTGAGGCAGGAAATAGATGGTTTTCCCGGGCAGAGCAACTGGACCCTTTTTCAAGCAGAGTAATTGCAACTTTGTTTTCCCTACTCTCCAAGGACAGAGCTGATGCAAGAAGGAGCTCTGCTAGAACAAAATGATCAGATGAGCAAATCTATACTCCTGAGGTCAAGGAAGTCTCCCCCATTGCACATGCACAGGGTCAATAAGGGAGAGATTGTCGCCCCATAACAGGTATTGTTGAACCTCCCCCAGGCCTCGCATTGGTATCCGTTTTGGCGAAAAGATGTGCACGCACATTGAGGAGGGTCCTAGGGAAGGTCTTCCCTGTAGGAAAGACTTCCCTGTAGCTCAAATGGTAAAGAATCTGCACAATACAGGAGACCAGGGTTCAATCCCTGGGTCGGGAAGATCCTCTGGAAAAGGGGAAAGGCCATCCACTCCTGGAGAATCCCATGGAGAAAAACCATGGACAGAGAAGCCTTGTGAGCTACAGTCCATGGGGTTTGAAAACCTGCAAAGAGTCTGACACGAGTGACAAAACCACAGGGAAGGTCAGGTGTAAAAAAGAAATGAGATAAAGGAGGGAAGGTAAGAAAGACCCGGAAGAACTGCCCTATTGGGGTTGGAAGCCATTCCCTCCTCCAGGGGAAACTTCCGACTCAGGGATGAACCCGGTCTCCTGCATTGCAGGCAGATTCTTTACCATCTGAGCCAACAGGGGGGGCTCATATATATTTTTTTAACTGCCTCTTTTCCATGCTCCTCCTCCTTAGGGGAGACACCCACACCATTTCTCTCTGGGGGTGTACTTCTGCCTTGTTTTTATCCTAAATAAAATTTCCCTTGTGATTTTCTACATGTTTAATCTGTGTCTCTGATAATAATCTTTGTACCTGTTTTTACAGGCTTGCTTAAGAAATATCATTTTTCAAATGGGCCAAGAGACTACAGGGCATCTTCCTTCTTAGCCCTAAGCCTTGAGGTGTAGAAGCTAGAATTTCCCAGGGGGGCTTTATGCCCAGGCTGCATGTGCCAAGTTAGATACGATTCACCTGGTGTATTTGACTCTTTCCTTGACCCCCATAAACTGGTAGCCCTGCCAGACTCCTCTGAGCCCATGTGGATTCTTCCCAGGCAAGAATACTGGTGTGCGGTCAGCTCCATTGATTAGACCCGATTCCTCCAGGGGATCCTGACTGCCAGTATAGCAAACTCCAGGATGGACTCTCTGCATAGCAGGCATATTTTCCCCTTCAATCCATCTTAGCCACCATGGAATGTGTGCCCAAGCTATCCACGGGTTCAATTCCTGTGCAAGACACCAAAACCCTGCTTCAGGACCTCCAGCTGCCGTTCATCCATCCAGGATCAATACAGAGCATGCAAGTCTGCCTGCTGGCTCTGAAATCACACCACTCCTTTACCTCACTTTTTTGCTGTTCAGTCACGTCAGCGTGGTCTGACGGATCTTTGTGACTGTTGACCCTCATGGGACTGCCGGCACGCCATGTCTTCCCCTGTCCTATGGCATTTATCTCTTCCCGAGATGTCTAAAATTCAATCCCACGGCACTGATTTGGTTGGAACTACCATCATCTAACAATTTCATTCATCTTTTTGCCTGCCCGTGAGCGTCTGGCTCAGTGCCCTCGGTGTACTTATTTCATTTCCTCCTGACAAAGGCAAACGGCCTTGCCAATGGCAAGATGTAGCTGCTTCTTCTGTGGAGACTGAACCACTGTGCTGCCGCAGCTGCTGAACCTTCAACACACCCTGAAGGGAGTCTCTTCAGGGTGGAGAAGAGAGCACTATTGTGCTCCCAGGTGGAAAGTGGTAGAACTCAGCTCTTTAGATAATTAGATAATTCTCAGGAACTTGATCTCCATAATCCTAATTCCCTGTAATCTCTTCATATCTATAAAATCACTAAACCCCTCCATTGTGACATCAGCTCCTTGAGAATAGCATCACCTATTGTTAAGGATAAGCCCTATAGATTTCATGTACTCTCGCCTTCACCAAACTCACACATATTCTCTTTCCCTCACTACCTCTTTGGAGTCAGATACCTTTAGACCTATCTGATATGCCTTCTCTGCTACTCATACCGGGCTTGCTAGTTTCTCCTTTTCCTCGGGTTCCCCGCCACCCAAAAAAAAAACATCTTAACAACACGAACTCTCTTATTACGACTAGATGTTTCTTCTGAGGCATAGATTGGATGTAGTTGTTGTTGATTGTGTTGTTGGGTTTGCTTATTCGTTGTGTGTGTTTAAGTCTCAAACGACACATCTCATATGTATATGTACAAGATCTGGTCTTACAACAGGAAAGGCCGAGTGTTCAAAAACTCAGAGTACAAGATCGTACAGCTCCTGCCTCACTAACGTGACCGTCGTGGTCTTGGGCGGGTTCAGCCTTGCCTTCTACTCGTGAGTCTTCTCAAATCCTCCTCTGGTAAATCAAAAGATGAGGATATTAATTTTTTTCCTCGCTAGGTGTGTTCAATATGATTCAATCCAACAACACAGCTAATGCTTGAACCACCTATACTGCACTACCACACCCACTGCAAGAACTCCAGAGGGCAAGGAATAATAATACAAGAAAGACAAGGTCTCCTGGATTATGGCAGCTCTTGTCCTGATCGGAGGAGGAGCCCAACAGGAATACAGAACTAGTCAGATAGTGGTCAATAAATTGTTAATGAGCCCAATAGCGTCCAGAATCCCAGAGCGGGAAGAGAGAAGGCTTCCAAGACAATGGCAGACGGATCGCAAAAAAAAAGTGAAGTCTATATTGCTGAACTACAGTCGGGTCAGGCTTCGTAGGCTCGTCCATGCGTCCACCAACGCTAGTGGAACTGGGTCTTCCAGATAGGCGCTGAGCCCGAAGCTGAGTTATCGCCAATTTAAACTAATAAGGAGTGCATAAGCTGTTGGTAGTCTGGCTTACAGCGTATATTGTATACCATTTTTTGCAAAGTAAACTTATTGGCTGCCAAACCTTTTTGCGGTGCTTTTTTTTTCAAACTTGGGTGTATCATGGTGCTTTTTAAGTTTTTCGCCTGATTAGGGTTTCCTATTTCCCTTGCTAGGTGCACTGGTTGATTGGCTTGGCTCCTAGGTTACCTGAGTCGGGTGGCGGGGAAACCTCACCAGATCTTATATCAGGGGACACCAAGAACCCAAGGGGTCCCGGGCCGCCCTGCTATCCCCTGGCAGGCTCCCCAGCATAATGAATTCGAAGATTAACAGAGTGACATGCTGGATATAGATAAGTTAACCATAGGGGGCTTGCTTCTCTTAGATGACGTGGACAATCAGGGAAAGTTCCTCATGATGAGGTCTAGCCTTTGAAGACATGGGGAGGAGTGGGCCTATCGAATAAAGATCACCCAACCCATGCCCCTTAAAAGCCTTGCTAGGCACTTGTAAAGACCTACAGCACAATATTGGAGGTAATCAAATAAAACCTAAGTACAGAAAAAAAATGGTGTCATAATTTCATTTGCTTCCTCAATACACCACTGAAATTACTCAGAGAAAGGTAGGCAGTTTTCACCCCATGTCATACTAATTGGGAAAAGCAGGTTTTATTAGCCTTTGTACCTGGTGGCTCCGATGGTAAGGACTCTGCCCTGCAATGCCGGAGAAACCTGGGTTCAACCCACGGGTCCGGAAGAGTCCCCTTGGAGAAGAGAACGGCTGACGAACACGCCAGTATACTTTCGTGGAGAAATTCCATGTACAAGAATAGCCTGAAAGGCTACACAGAAATTGGGAACATAAAGATTCAGGACAATGGACTGAATCAGCTAATACATGCACACGAGCTGTTCTGGGAGCACACCACATTGATGATGGAAGATTCGGCAAGACACTCATGCAAGAAGCACTACTGCTGCATCTTCACTTGACCAAGATAAAGATGCAACCGAAATCTATACAAAGCCCCTGAAGGCACACGGAAACGTGAGCTGACCAGGATCCTGTAAAACTTGTGTGGCTGCCCAACTTCTTGGCAGACTTAACAGTGAAGAAGAAATGGAGCTGGTATTGGAAAAGGTAAGGCACACAGAAAACTTCAGGACGGTCCAAATGAACCCATTGTGAATGGCAATTGACTTCCCTTGGTTGGGATTTATTGGGACGTGCTAGTTTCTGACCACTTCCATACCACTCAGGAAGTGGTGGGCACATCAGTTGTTGAGTAGTGGGGGAAATAAGAGAACATCGCCCTGTGGAGGGTAGGAAAGATGGTTTTCTCACCCAAAATTCCCATGGAGTGAGGCCCCAATGAAACATCACTCAAAAGGAGAGAAAGAGTGCCCTATAGTGAGAGAGGCAGGAATTTGTGCTCCCCATGTCAGGTGTCCTTCTTAGATCAAGGGCAGAGACCGTGACCATGTACACCAGTGAGGGAAGGGAACCGCCCATCAGTAGTGACGGCTGTGTAGCTGAAACTGAACCAGGTTGTGAAAATGGACTAGCAGTAGTGTTACTGAATACAAAATTTCTTGTCTGCACACCATAAGCCATCAGGCAGAATAACAAGGTGCTGGGGGCAAGAAATAGTAACTCTTAATTTGGGACGCCATAGCAGGACCGAGATGATGGCCAGCTACTCTGACCAAAAGTAGCCTGGAGTTAGAAGTCAGGCTTCCTTTTACACTAGAAAAAGGGCGGTGATGAGGGTGTGTTGGTTGTAGACTTCTTGGGTTCCAGGTCAGACACTGGAGGATGCTGTGATCATGGTCCCTTGTAAACTATGAAGCTATCCATGCATGCTGTCGTCTAAGATATTTATGTAAACCAGGCAAGAAGACAAGCAGTTTCCTGTACTTTTGCAGTATTTTATCTCTGTAATATGAAAGAAAAGGGAACACCATAGAAGTGGGTGCCAACGCTCTGCCTTAAAACACTATTTTTTAAAAAATTAGATCAATGGCAATCCAATCCCATCACATTCAAGGGGGCGCACAATGACAGTAAGAAGAGAAGAAGTGGAAATTCATTGACATTAGTTCTTCTGTCTTCTCATTATAGGCTTCTATGCGAATCAACAAGCAAAACTGGTTCTTATTGTGCCAAATGAAAGAAAACAGCTGCTATTGCTACCCTTACGGAGGGAAATGCTATTAAAAACATAATTGGTAATAAAAAGCATAGACACCTACACTTGCCGCTTCAACGGTCCAACACCATATATGTCCAAAAGCTAATGGTGTTTCCCATTAGTCCCAGAATGGATGGAAATGTGCAGCCAGAGGCGCGTGGGGACCATTGAAGACGGGATTGAGCTCCAAGGAACTTGATGCTTTGGTAATTGTGGTTCGTAGGAGAAGGACTCTTGACGTGAGTCACCTATGGTCAGCAGAGGACCTTATACATGCCTCTCAAAACAAAGAAAAATCAGTTAAAAGGAAATCAAACCGTAGTTCACCAATAATCACATTCAATGGAGAGGACTGTTGCAGAATCTCGAAACTGCCAGATATATTTGGCTCACTGCCATACAAGCCCAGCAGGGAGGCAGGGAGAACAACCACAGGAGGAGAAGGGGCAGGGAGCACAGGGAAGACCGCGGGGCAGGATTCCAAGGTCCCGGTTGCAGGATATGGAGTGGGCTCCACTCATTGTGAAAAACCTTGAAGCTGGTAAAGACTGAAAGGCAATAAAGACAAGGAGCAGGCAGAGGGTTGAGGATATGCGTCAGTAGTGCTCATCCACCAACTTCAATAGGACCCCTTGTAATTTGTACCAAAACGTCTGAGTGAGATAGTGGAGGACAAGAGGAAACTCTTGGAGTGGCTTGGCAGTCACAAGGTGGTTGCAAAGAGTCCAGAGGTGTACTGTTAAGTGGGTCTGACATCCAAACCCACAGTGAATTAAAAGTTGTTATTGGCTTAAAATGTCAATCCCTGGGAGGTCAAAGATTCCTGCGAAGGGGCTATCATCGTATATTTCAAGCTATAGAGGGCAACATCTTTTACAAAGGTCAGGTCAGCATTACATAGCACTGGCAACACAGCACAAAGGTTAGAGATAAAGGAATAGGATCTGATTGAAGTCACATTTGTTCTTCCTGTTACAAGAGAGTCCTTTAGCCATCTAGCCTGCAGCCTCCTCTGGTAGATAAAGGAGAATTGACAATGGTCAGTTGGGAAGGCGTCCTTCAGGCAAGCAGAGTGGGTAGAGGATTGACTCCATCCTCTCCAATCCACTATCTTCATTTCACTCATCTATATGTTTCCTTAAACTTACTACTTCCTTTTATCACCACTCTCAGCTGATGCCTACTCCCAAGTCTACACTTGATGTTCCCTTGTCCTTTTCAATAAAATAAAAACACACATTGTAAAGCATACTTCATTTAATTCAAGACCCGACGAAGCCAAAAAACCCCAGGATACAGCCTCTAACATAGTTCTGAGAACGGCTCCAGAGAGGTCAATGGGAGGTCAGCAATAACTGTGATTTTGGCTAAGGGGTACATACACAATCCAACATACACCTTCGGATAAGTTTATAGCCAGTCACATGGAACATATTTCTCAATTAATCATAGAAGTACTTTTCCTACGAATGGCAAGAATTGCAAAATTCAAGCTCATCAAACCTTTTTTTCCCGAAATCTCTATAATGTGGTGTGTGAGTGTGTGTGTGTGTGAGTGTGTGGTGAGTGTAACTATCTAAAGGCATATTTTGCCTTTTTTCCTCAATGTACAGAGGTACCCCATTCCTGTTTCTCCTGCACTGAAATAGTGACTGCCTGTGCTGATAAAAGATTTAATCCTTATAGAACCAGATAGCGAGAAGTATTTCTTGCATACACAGCTCTTATTTTGTAAACAGCCCCTACTTAAACCCAATCAAAGTGGTTTCTGATCTGAGGTCCTCTTCAGAATGCAACAATTACTTCCCAAAGAGATGGGACACCTCAGCAATCCAGTCATGAACAGTGGCCTTGATTGTGAAGCACAGAAAATTGAAATATTCCCACCCAACACCTGGAATGGGAGAGCGGATAGAAGGAACAATGTTCTGTTAAGTGTCTCAGTTCAGTTCCGTTTGCTCAGGTCGTGTCCAACTCTTTACGATCCCATGGACTGCAGCAAGCCATCTTCCTGTCCATCCCCAACTCCTAGAGCTTGCTCAAACTCATGTCCATTGAGTCAGTGTGCATGCCAACCAACCATCTGTCCTCTTCATCCCCTTCTCCGCCTGTCTTCAATCTTTCCCAGCATCAGGGTCTTTTCAAATGAGTCGTTCAAGTTCTTTCCATCAGGTGGCCAAAGTATTGGTAGTTTCAGATTCAGCATCAATCCTTCAAATGAAATATTCAGGACTAGACTTCCTTTAACTGGTTTGATCTCCTCTGCAGTCCAAAGACGTCTCAAGAGTCTTCTACCAACATCTATCAATTCAAAAGCAATCAATTCATTCAGTGCTCAGTGTTTCTTTATTGTCCAACTCTCACATCCATACCATGACTACTACTGAAGAAACAATGTAGCTTTTGTCTAGATACAGACCTTTGTCACCAAAGTAAGGTCTCTTCTTTTTTCTATATGCTGTCTAGGTTTGAATCATATAACTTTTTCTTCCAAGGAAGCAAGCATCTTTTATAATTTCATGAGCTGCAAGTCACCATCTGCATTGATTTTATGGATCCCCAAAAAATAAACTCTTTCACTGTTTCCATTGCTTTCCCATCTATTAGCCGTGTAAGTTATGTACCAGAATGCTCATGATCTTAAGTTTTCTTTCTGACCGTTTGAGTTTTAAGCCCACATTGTTCACTCTCCTCTTCACTTTCATCAGAGGCTTCTTTAGTTCCTCATGCTTTTCTGCCATCAAGAGTGGTGTCATCTGCAATATCTGAGTTCATTGATATTTTCTCCTGGCACTCTTGATTCCAGCTTGTGCTTCAATCCAGTCCCAGCATTTTCACATGATGTACTCATGCTGCATATAAGTTTAAATATGAGGTTGAACGATATACAGCCTTGAATGTACTCCTTTCCCAATTTTGGAAACCAATCTGTTGTTCCATGTCCAAGTTCTCTAACTGTTGCTGGTCCTGACCTGCATACAATTTCCGCAGGAGGCCGGTCAGTGGTCTGGTATTCCCCATCTCTTAGATTTTAAGCAAATGTTTTTCATTTTCCATTCTCTTTGATAATATACACTGTACCTCATGATATAAATGTTTATAGTGAAACTGAGAAAGTGTTAGGTCGCTCAGTGAAGTCCAACTCTTTGTGACCCCAGGGCATAGCCTCGAGCTCCTCTTCTCTGGAGTTCTCCAGGCAGAATGTTGGAGTGGGTGGCCATTTCCCTTCTCCAGAAAGTTATGGTAAAATTTTTGGTAAACAAGAAGATCATGTTTATTTAAGGTGTATTTTAAATTTGCATTTAATAAACTGCATGTAGTGGTGAATCCAAAGCTTAAAGTGTTTGCATTTGCTGCTATTACAGGGGCGGCTGTATATATTGCAAGTAAACAACATACCTTTGAAGACGTTGGATCTGAAAAGTCAAAACTGCCTTTCTGTTAAACCTGTTTTGGTTTCAGCCTTTGACCAGCAGAGGATCAAATGCCTTGTGGTGTGTGTTATAGCAATGGAATTTAGACCCTTCCCCTAAGCTTGGGGTGGGGAGAGGGGCAGTGGGAGGGAAAAAAAGGGGGGTTTTGATCATATGCCTTTCTTTGCCAGGACTCCTGGTAAACAAGACTTTACATGAAGTGCGGGGGTGCCAGCCTCCACCATCAGAACCAAAGGAAAAACTTTTGGGCTCCATCTACAACTTCAGCCTTGCAATTGACAGCAGCTAAAGACCAGCTTGTCCTAAAAAACCATGGCTTCCCCAGGTGGTGCAGTGGTTGAAGAATCTGCCTGGCCAAAGCGTAGAGCACACATGCAATCAGACCTGGTTTCAGTCCCTGCGTTGGAAAGATCCCTAGAGTGGGAAATGGCAAAGCCACTTCAGCAATTCTTGCCCTGCAGAGTTCCATGGATAGAGAGCACTCAGTCCAGGAGGTCGCAGAGAGAATCAGACACTGAACATAAACAACACAAACACTCACAATCTTTCAAAAACTGTAAGCACCATATAAGATTTTCTAATGCATAATCAACATATTATTTCAAAGGTTAAAAAAATATCATTAAGTCATACCTGCTAATAACCTAGAAGGGTGTGAGGGAGATTTCAAGAGGGAGGGGATATATGTAACACCTATGGTTAATTCCATTGATGTTGACAAAAAATCAAACCAATACGTAAAGCCATCATCAATCAACTTAAAGAAAATAAATATTTTAAAAAATTGAACCAAAAAAAAAAAAAAAAGAATTTTCCACAGTTTGTTTGATCCACACAGTCCAAAGGCTTTGGCATAGTCCACATGTAAATCCAATTGTTTCCTTTTCTTAGATGAATCTTGCAAAATGTTTTTCATTGTAGTTGCTAACTATGTGTTTTATAAGTTATATAATTATATAATTTGAAAATAATAAAATTTTGTAACTTGCAAAAATTTTAAACATTAAAAAGAAAAATGCTGAGTTTTATGGTGGTAATATGCTTTATTGCCATGCTTAATGCCCTGCCTGCCATGCAGCAGGATACAACACATACAAACTATGAAAGCCAATTAATCCCAGGTTAAAAAAACAAAAAACAAACAAGGCTCCCGGTTCCAGGATTCAAATCAGGACCAGCAGAGTAAATATGGGCATGTCTCTCTCAAATGAATTGAAATGAGCTCAGTGGTTATAACAACATTCCCAGGCTCACAATCCCAACATGATAACTGCCTATTGTTTCCTGATTCATAACAGAAAAGAGGATTTTGGCAGCAGCATAGTCCCCCTGCACAGACATCAGTTTACTTCAGACGTGAAACATCCCCTGTTTCAGCCCCTCTGACCTTAACAGGCTAGAAGCTCCTATGAGAAGAGCAAGCGCGGGCTTGGGGTTAGAGGGGCTCTAGATCAAGCTGGGTTTGCCATTCTCCAGATTATCTGTGTGAGCTTGGGCAACTGTGTGCCCTCTCTGAACTTCCCATTCCTTCTCAGTAAAAAGGTAATAAACACAGGCCCTTCGGGACTGGAGGAGTGAGCCTACTGAGTCTTTGTTACCTCTGTTACTAGACCAATGAACAGTGTCTGGAGTTGCCAGGTATTACATGCTATAGAAAAGTGTTTTGTGTATGTGGTATCTATTGCATATAAATGAAATAGCTTACACCCAAATTATGTGATTAAAGAGTAACCTCAATTTGTAACTGTATATATCAAGCCATCAAAATGCTAAAGATAATCCTTACACAGCTGAGTCAAACTAAACTTATTCCTAAGTAATGCCATTACAAAAAATAAGAGTGACTTGAATACTAACACTTAAATAATTTTCAAAGGCACCCAAAATATGATTGTATGTTGAGGGAGGATGTTCACAATATATTATATGAAAAACCAAGATACACAAGAAAAAAAAATTAGGAAAAAATGGCATTTTTTCTTCAAGCAAAATTCACATAAGATAAAATTTCTCTATTTTTGACTATTATAAAAGTTATTCAATCCCCATGCATAAGTAGCATTCACAAATGGTACAGCCCACCAAATCTCCTCTGTCTGGTTCAAGATATTTTCATCTCTGAAATGAAAAAGGTACCCAAAAGCAGTCACTCTCTATTTCCCCACCTCCACCCTCATCTCGTGAGTCATCTCTATGGAATTTACTTATTTCTGCACATTTCATATAAAAGAAAAATATATAATATGGATGTTTTGGTGTCTGGCTCCCTTCATTTAGCATGTTTTCAAAGTTCCGCTCATAGTTGGAGTATATATCAGTGCTTCATTTGTTTTTATGACCCAATAATATTCCTTATAATGACACCTCATTTTATTTTACCATTCATCTGTTAATAGATATTTGGATTGTTTCCCAAGTATTCAACTTCTGCAATTATGACAAAGAATCATGTACCATATCTTTTTTTCAATTCTTTTGGTACATATCTATCATGAGTTGGCTGGATCTAAAAAAATCAGAGGTTCAATTATTTGACTATTTTCCACAGCGGCTGCACCATTTACATACCCAACAGCAGTGTATAAGGTATTTTCATTATCTCACATCCTCACCAAAACTTTTATTTTCCATTGTTTCATATTTCGTGTGATCTAGTGTGTGAAATGGTAACACAATTCTGGCATTGATTTGCATTTCATAAACTCTACGATGTTGAGCATCATTTCCTGTTTTGGTAGTCAGTAAAACAGCATTTTTTTAAAGGAGATTGCATGATGTAATTATAAATGCATTCAGGATGTAAAGCCAAATTTTACTGGCATAAGATACATTTAAAATATGGCAATATGTGGTGAACCGTATATGAACAGTGATATTTGACATGTTGTGTGGGCTATGTGGCATATTTATACTTTCTTATTTTTTTATTCATAGTTTCTTTCTATGATAATGGTATCATTTAGAGTACAAGATAAACATATTATATAAGAACTCTGAATGGCAAAGAAAAACACGTGATTTTCAGCTAGCATAATTAAATAAATACTTCCTCTTTTTATGTTACAGGGTTTCTTTCTTATTATTCACCATTAAGTCTTCCTGCTCCCAAACTTGTAGATCCTGAAAGAGTCTGAGACTGGGACTCTGCCCCATAGCCCCTGCGGCCCTGAGTCGTGGGCGGGGGAGGGGGAGAGGGGGGCAGTCCTGGGTGCAGCTACTGTCCCAGTTGCGAAAGAAGTGGTCCCACATCCCCCCCCCCCCCTGGCCCACCCTCATCTTCTCTGACTAATGTGTGAAGCCTGCTTAACCTCCACTCCCAAGAACAGTGAGACAAAAATGAAATCCTGGGTCTTGCCTCTGTGAAGGTAAAAGGTGTTTTTTCAGTATCTAAATTCAGGCAGCTTCACATTAAAGCCCTTGGCAACTGTGTAAAAGATTAACTAAGGGATTTTTTTTTGATTTACTGACACTTCTAACTGATAGATTTCTTCAACAGCAGGTTCCACGCAATCTTCAAAACTTAAATATAACTGTATGACTTTAAAAACATTTTAAAATTTGATGAAAGTGATGCATAAAGAAAGAGGAAGGTAAATCCTTATTGGAGTACTGATGCTTACCAAATATTGAGCCATCACTTTACATATGCTTGTTTATACAGTACCGCAACAAGCCCAATGACGTGGCTACTATTATGCAATATAAAATGAGGCTTTGAGAGAGAAACGATTTCCCCAAACCAAAGCACTAGTAAATGGGCAGACTGGGTATTGTAAATACAATAGCCAGGGGAGTGACTCTGACCCCTGGCTACATCCAAGCTCTTCCGGTCAACCTTCCTAATGAGTAGTCTTGCCCTCATGACCCAGGTTGAGCGCCACGTTCCCTCTCACACACGTTCCTCCTATCCCCCCCAAGTTCACAGCCACATCCGGTCCTGTTGAACCCTAGAAAGTTCCAAGCGGCCCCCTGCCGGGCTCTTGATGACACTGCACAGAAGTGGACCACACATAGATTTTTTTGTTTGTTTTTTATTAGTTTGGAGGCTAATTACTTTACAATATTGTTGGGTTTTGCCATATACATTGACATGAATCAGCCATTAAAAGAATACATTTGAATCAGTTCTATGAGTGGGTGAAACTGGACCCCATTATACAGAATGATGTAAGACCACATAGTTTTTTATCCTGGGAATTTTCAGGAGGTGCTAACCGTGGAGGATTCCAGGAGAGAATGGGCTGCTGGGACATTGCTGGCTCTGCGCTCAGCGGCTCCACCCGCAGCAAGTCCGCCCTCGGCGCGCAGGATAGTCTCGGCTTCCGGCCGAGGCTCCTTCACACTGCAGGACGCGGAAGCGCAGAGTAGCGTGAGCGCCAGACCACCTTCATCTCCTCATGGCAAATAGTCTGCCCGATGCAGTTTCCTGTGGGCCGGAGTGAGGTTCCTCTGACTGTGCTGGAACCTTCTTCCAGGCCCATCGCTCCTAGAATCTAGCTCCAACATTCTCCTACTCACTGAAACTTATCACCGACCCACCACCCACAGTGGCCTGGGAACCACCCAGATAAGGCTTGAATAACTGAGCCTGATCGAAGACCAGTCAGGAACACAGAAGCAGCAAGCAGGGAGGACTGGACCCCCGGCACAATGTAGACCCCTGCTAGGACCCACTGACCATTCCCCAAAGCACTTTTCCTATAACTTCCAGTGGAGGGAGGGAGGGAAGGAGAGCCCATACTCTGACCATGTTATTTTTCCCACTCCCCTGCCAGAGACTCTTGTCTGGAATCTCAGTCCCCAACCCCCAACACACCACCCAGCCCTCCTCATATGCCCACTACCCTCACCTGGGACCCACTGAGAATGGAATAAAACCAGAGGTGACCTCCCCTTGATGTTTTCCTGGCTCGAAGCGGAAGGGGTCATAGACACTGAGGCAGACAAGAACAGGGTTACTGGATGGGCTATCCAGGACACATCCATCATTGGAGACCAGATGTGTGAATAATGGGAAGGAGGTGATGTCTGAGTTTGCCAATCGGATTCTGTAAGTCTGTCCCCGGGCCTCCTAAGGGGAATGGACATGGTTATGAGGTATGGTGTGGGGGAGGCATCACCTCAGGGTCTGGCCACCCATGATGGTTGTGGTGGGTCCCGCATATTTATGAGGCCGGAAAAATAACAACCTGTGTACAAGAAGGGCTGCAGACTAGGTCCTCACAACCCTTATTGACCCCTCTTTCTCACCAGAAACTCCTCCCTATTCCATTGTTGAGTACCTTTGGGTATTACCCTGCCACTGAAGCAAAGTGTCCTGGGTGTAGCATCGGAGATGATGGTTACTGGTGGGAGCAACCGCAGACTCCTTCCTTGAGGCACATGGTCAGGAGGGCAACTGGCCATGTCGTCCCTAAGGAACCCCCATGCCAATTACCAGAGAGCAAAAACAGACACACCCACTCAGCCCTCCTGGTGCCCCCATAAGAACCTCTCTGCCTAGAACAAATCACAGATGGATCAAATAATCTCCAAATTCATTAAGTCTAATACGATAAATGATACAGCTTTTTCTTTGTCTCGCGTACCTCAATTAATGGTCTGGTAAAAAGACAGAAAGAAAAGCAGTAGCACAGAAGAACCCGACAAAATATAGTCTGACTGTTTTCAGAATGATTTTCCTGAGCATCATACCCAAAAATCCAGCCAAAAAGAGAAAAATATTCAAAAATTGGTATAAAAAAATATTAATTCTTATACAGCAAGAACAAAATAAAAAGGCAGATAGATAAGAAAACAAACAGATTCCATGTAATACTCTTAGTAATTACTGCACTACAGACACTAGTTACAGCAATTAGAAGTGGAGGAGGATAAATAACCATTTCAATGTGAGGGGTAAATAGCATTGTTGGTTAGATAGTGATTTATACTTTAGAAAAAAGAGAATTCCACTAGAAAACTTCTCTAAACGTTTGAAGATAAGATCCAGTAAGGGGACGAGTTTTTCCCTAATCCTATTCATTTTGAGTGGTGACTTAAATTCTTAATAATGGCACCAGTTACTAGTTTCAAAATTAAAAACTACACACTCCTATGGCCCAACACTCATTTCCCTCCTCACTGAATCCTAGGTTAACTGTAATTTTAATTATCCTTCAGGGAGACAGTATTGCATTTCAAAGTTATATTGCGTTAAGTAGCATGCTGGTATAAAGTACAACCCTGGTCTGTATCTTTTTCATGTAACAGTAAAATCTGTGTCTTTTTGTACAGCGTCCTGACTTGTGTTCAAGATAGGTCTTCTCTTCTGATGGAACTCCAAATAATTTGCGCATGGCTTCCTCTGTAGTCTATGTGGCCTGTGCATGCACAGTCATTCAGTTGTGTCCGACTCTCTGTGACTCCCATGGACCCTGTAGCCCCGCCAGTACCTCTGTCCAATGGATACTCACAGACAGGAATTACTTAGGAGCAGGTTGCAAATACTTGCTCCAGGGGATCTTCCCTAACCCAGGAAAAATGAACCCAGTCTCTGCATCTCTTCAATTGCAGCTGGATTCTCACCACGGGCCACCTGGGAAGCCCTCTAGAACCTTTAAGATTCATTTATTATATTTTATCCTTTGATTCATGTCGATTTAATGTTCATGATAAGACTTGAGAAAGAGGTTGGGTTCATTTTTTCCCTCTAGCTTTCTCCAAGTTGTACAAGAGCTTTTAATTAAATAGGCTTTATTTTTCCTATATATAGACACCTCCATATTTAGTGTTTACCATGTTCAATGGCAAAGAAATTTATATCCACATAATATTAGCTTTCGCATGAGAAATAATAGAAAAGATGATGAAAAAAGATGATGAATGATGATATCAACTACCTGGTTTAAATTTAGCAAGGAAATGTTAGTGTCTGTATGCCACATGAACATATAGATGTTTTTTCTCTATCCAGGTAGAATAAATGATTTCACCATATAAACGAGAGAATACAAGTGGTTAATTTAACAAAGTGCATATGAAATCTCCACACTAAAATGCAGACATTATTTAAACTATAGAAACATCCAAAATTGGTTATCCATCCCTACTCGTAGTAGTGTGGTGTTAAATATTAATGAATAAATCTACTTAAACAGTCCAGGTCCACAGTACAAATTGAACCCCCTACCCACCTAGGCCTCTCACTCCCCTCTCCCCCACAACCCTCTTACCTCCATCTCGTCATTTTTGCCCACTATTTCTTGACCATAGAGCAAGCACCTCAATTGCCACCTCAAATATCGACTTGCTCTCTTGGAAGATCTAAGTTTAGGCCATTTTGTCCAACTCAACTTTTCCTCTCTAAATCTAAACCCTGCCCTGGCATCAGCACTGGGAGTGTTCTGTTTCTGACCTGGGACTATTCCTCAGCAGGTCAGAGAGCTCCTGGAAGGCAAGACAGGGTCTGTCCTTCCTGAGTCTCCAGGACACAGAATTGGACTGAGGAGAATTGGAGATGTCATTGAACGAGCAGAGGGAGGCAGTGAACCAGTGTTTGTGTGAATGGGGACTGGATAGAGGAAAGATGCAAGTTATTCCTGGACAGGATGGTGAATGACTTTAGTCCCCAAGATTCCATCTGAATCCTGGACTAAATAGATATGAGGATATAGGGGGCAAGAGATCTGACAAACACTCTGGATTGAAGATGTTTTTGAAAACATTGAACTTTTGGAGAGAAAGGTTCACAGAGTGGAACTAAAGTTTGCATACTGATATGTTCTAAGTAGCAGCATTCTGCCCTCCACATTGTCACCAGTTATCTCAAAATCCAAGATTCTGTCCCCAAAGCAGAAAACTTTGCCCTGCTATCCATGATAGTAACAGATCCAGCTTCTGAGCTTTGCTACTATTCCCACTCAGTAATATGACAAAATCCACACAAAAATTCTTCTTATCCCCTGCCGGGGAACAGTCAATGAGAGGAGGTTCAGGAGCACACCATCAGTTCTTTCTTGCACTCACCATTCACCACTTTAGACTTTTGCGTCCCTCAAGAAGCATCTTGCACCTCCTGCCGGCAAAGCGCTCCTGTATTCTGGGTGCATTTGCCAGGTTGTACATGACCCAGGAGAGCCAAAGCTGTGGTGTCATGGCCTTGAGGAGTATCCAGAAAGGTTTGCAACTTTGGCTACTTCGCACCAGAGGGTGACATTAACCCTCCCATGGGGAGGAAGGGATGGGTTGAGTGGTCTAAGGTCCCTTGGCATATCCTGAGATAGAAGACCCAGCCTCCTAAGTAGTCCCACACTGGGACCCTCACCCTCATCATGAAGGTGTCAGCTTCAAGCCCGGATATCTTCATCTGATAATCCCTTCCCATCTTCACCTGGAGAGAAAGCAAGATCCCCAGAATCACACTACATAAAGTCCCTGAAGGCCCAAACTGCAACAACCTCTGAATCTCCATGCATCCATCCAGAAAACCAAGCCACTTCTGAACTCCGAAGACCCTCTTATCCCATTCCAGAGGTCCTATTTCTTTGCCTCCGATGTTGTGCCTGGTGGGATAGGAATCAATGATCATTAGTATTTTTATGTTTTGACATGGATGAGGTATTTAGAGAAAAAAAAGTACTGTCCACCTTTGTTACAGGAAGAACAACTAGCATCTTTTTGGAACTAGAGATTTCCAGGTCATTGTCCCCAAAGACATCTGCTCACCAAAGGCCTTGGTGAGTAAATAACTAAGATCTTTTATTCCTGGAGTATAGGTGAATGGGTATTAAACCTATCGAATCATAGACAGCTTTCTCACCAAAGGATGATTTTATTTAAGCTCCAAACAATCTCTCTCCTTTTCTTCTCTACTCTCTCCCTCTCCTCTCTTGTCTTCCTATGCTATCCATAACCTTTCCCTACTCACATTAGGGAGAAGGGTAGAAGTATAGCTTCCTTTGTTGGTTCCAAATTTAAAATCGGAAGGTAATTCCGGCTGTGATGCTAGCTTGGCCTGCTTGTACATGGTAAAAGCATCAATGGGTGCACTCAAAGTATTAGCAAATGGAAATTGCAGAGCCCAAGTTCTACTCTGACTACTGAAATTAATGCACTGCCTTCTGATCCAACATTCACTAGCATACATACAACACGAACACAGACAGATACTAATTTACAACTAGGAAGTAGACAAATAATCCAGCCCCTTGACAGTTCAGAGTTAGCAGTCCCTGCAGACAGTATCCCACACAATCATCTCTAAAACTTCTGGACCCACACTTCACTCCCAAGCACCTTAAGTTCTCTGATCAGAATTAAAGTCCCTTCTACCTCTTAAACTCAATCCTATCCTGAGCCAAGATGGCGGAGGAATAGGACGGAGAGACCACTTTCTCTCCTACAAATTCATCGAAAGAACATTTGAATGCTGAGCAAATTTCACAAAACAACTTCTGATCGCTAGCAGAGGACATCAGGCGCCCAGAAAAGCAGCAGCCCATTGTCTTCGAAGGGAGGTAGGACAAAATATAAACGATTAAAAGGGAGTCAAAAGAGCTACGGACGGAGACCCGTCCCGGAAGGGAGTCTTAATAGAGGAAGTTTCCAATCACCAGGAAACCCTCGCACTGGCGGGACTGGGGGGAAGTTATTCGGCATTCTAACTGGGAGGAAAAATTAAACAAGGCCCACAGATTACGTTGCCTAAAAGCAACTCCCAGCAGAAAAGTACCCCAGACGCCCGCCCTGCCAGCAACAAGCGGGGCGGAACGGAGAGGAGCGGGCGGCATTGCTTAGGGTAAGGACCGGCCCGAAGACCCTGAGAGCAATCGGAGGGAGCTTTTTTAAACTGTGGGATAGCAAGGGACAAAAATTAACTGGCCCTAACACACTGCCGGTTGGTTCGCAAAACAAAGGGACTGAGAATCTCCAGAGAAGAGCGGCCCATCCCCGCTGGAGGTAGGAGGCAGGGGGAGAGGGGAAAAGGGCAAACTCAGCCCTGAGAAGCCACCCCCTCCCACACTGCAAATCTGCAAACAGGCCTCCGGTTCTAGCTACTAAAGACTTCCTGAGACCTCGACTGGCGGTGCGCGCTGGGGCCGCGGAGGAAAAAAGTGCGCCGTACCCGGGGAGGATTGCGCCCAAGCCTCTGGCTGCCTGGGCGCTCGCCGCGGAGGGAAAAGGCGCGCTGCACCCGGGGAGAGTACGCCCAAGCCTCTGGCTGCCTGAACCGCTCAGGCCGGGGAAGGCACAAAACGCAGGCGCAACCGAATCTGCGCTTTTGTGGAGTACCCGAAAACTGGAACCGCACTCAACGCAGGGCCCGCTCCATATAGAGCAGCCGGGAGCCTGAGCAGTGTAGACGGCGAAAGCACAGACACCCGTGAGCGGGGCAAACCCAGTGTGGCCGGAACACGGTGAGTGCTATCCACACAGAGCGGTATCTGTCTGCAGCGCCCCGCCCTCCCCATAGCAGGACTGAACTGAACTAGAGAACCTAAATAAGAGATCACTCACCTCCGCCCGCCTGTGTCAGGGCGGAAATTAGACACCAGAAGAGACGGCAAACAGAAGCCAAATAAACAAAGGGAACCGCTTCAGAAAGGACCGGTGCAACAGATTAAAATCCCTGAAGGTAACACCGACTACACGGGAAGGGGCCCTACAGATATCGAGAAGTGTAAGCTGGAAAGAGGAGCTATCTGAAATTGAACTGAACCTACGCTGACCGCAACAACTCCAGAGAAATTCCTAGATATATATGTACATATATTTTTTTTTATTAAAAAAAAATTTTTTTTCTTCCTTTTTTTTTAATTTTTTATTTTTTCTTTTATTTTCTTTTAAAATTCCCTATTACTCCCCCATTTACTCCTCAACTTTCATTTTCATATATTTTTACGATTTTTTAATTAGGGAAAAAAAATTTTTTTTTTTTTTTTTCTTTTTCTTGTTTTTCTCTCCTATTTCCTTTTAAAGTCCTCTAATACTCCTCTATTATTCCTTAATTTTCATTTTCATTTCACTATAACCTTGCCAAAAAAAAAAAAAGAGAGAGAGAGAAACCCTATTTTTAAACCAAACTTCATATACAGTTCTAAATTTTTTGTGTGTTTTTGTTTTTAAATATTGTATTTCAAAGAGTCTAACCTCTACACTAGATTTTTTAATCTTTGTTTTTCAGTAGTATGTGATATAAATTTTGGTCATTTAAGAATCCAATATTCAGTTCCCATTTCTATTCAGGAGTGTGGTGATTACTCTCCCACTTTTGACTCTGTTTTCTACCTCAGAACACCTCTATTTCCTCCTTTCCCCTTCTCTTCCCAATCCAACTCTGTGAATCTTTGTGGGTGTCTGGGCTACGGAGAACACTTTGGGAACAGATAACTGCGTAGTATCTGTCTCTCTCCTCTTGAGTCCCCTTTTTTTCTCCTCCTGCTCACCTCTATCTCCTTCCTCCCTCTCCTATTCTTCATGTAACTCTGTGAACCTCTCTGGTTGTCTCTCACGGTGGAGAATCTTTTCACCATTAACCTAGAAGTTTTATTATCAGTGCTGTATAGTTGGAGAAGTCTTGAGACTATTGGAAGAATAAAACTGAAATCCAGAGGCAGGAGACTTAAGCCCAAAATCCTGAGAAAACCAGAAAACTCCTGACTACACGGAACATTAAGGAATAAGAGACCATCCAAAAGCTTCCATACCTACACCAAAACCAACCACCACCAAGAGCCCCAATAAGCTCCAGTACAAGACATACCACGCAAATTCTTTAGCAACGCAGGAACATAGACCTGAGTGTCAACATACAGGCTGCCCAAAGTCACACCCTAACACAGAGACCCATCGCAAAACTCATTACTGGACACTCCATTGCACTCCAGAGAGAAGAAATCCAATTCCACGCACCAGAACGCTGACACAAGCTTCCCTAACCAGGAAACCTTGACAAACCAATCGTCCAACCCCACCCACTGGGTGAAACCTCCACAATAAAAAGGAACCTCAGACCACAAGAATACAGAAAGCCCACTCCAGACACAGCAATCTAAACAAGATGAAAAGGCAGAGAAATACCCAACAGCTAAAGGAACATGAAAAAAAGCCCACCAAGTCAAACAAAAGAGGAGGAAATAGGGAATCTACCTGAAAAAGAATTTAGAATAATGATAATAAAAATGATCCAAAATCTTGAAAACAAAATGGAGTTACAAATAAATAGCCTGGAGACAAAGATTGAGAAGATGCAAGAAATGTTTAACAAGGACCTAGAAGAAATAAAAAAAAAGTCAATTAAAAATTAATAATGAAATAAATGAGATCAAAAACACTCTGGAGGGAACCATGAGTAGAATAACAGAGACAGAAGATAGGATAAGTGAGTTAGAAGATAAAATGGTGGAAATAAATGAAGCAGAGAGGAAAAAAGAAAAAAGAATCAAAAGAAATGAGGACAACCTCAGGGACCCTCTGGGACAATGTGAAACGCCCCAACATTCGAATCATAGGAGTCCCAGAAGAAGAAGACAAAAAGAAAGGCCATGAGAAGATACTCGAGGAGATAATAGCTGAAAACTTCCCTAAAATGGGGAAGGAAATAGCCACCCAAGTCCAAGAAACCCAGAGAGTCCCAAACAGGATAAACCCAAGGCGAAACACCCCAAGACACATATTAATCAAATTAACAAAGATCAAACACAAAGAACAAATATTAAAAGCAGCAAGGGAGAAACAACAAATAACACACAAAGGGATTCCCATAAGGATAACAGCTGATCTATCAATAGAAACCCTTCAGGCCAGAAGGGAATGGCAGGACATACTTAGAGTAATGAAAGAGAATAACCTACAACCTAGATTACTCTACCCAGCAAGGATCTCATTCAGATATGAAGGAGAACTCAAAAAAGCTTTACAGACAAGCAAAAGCTGAGAGAATTCAGCACCACCAAACCAGCTCTTCAACAAATACTAAAGGATCTTCTCTAGACAGGAAACACAGAAAGGTGGTATAAACGTGAACCCCAAACAACAAAATAAATGGCAACGGGACCATACCTATCAATAATTACCTTAAATGTAAATGGGTTGAATGCCCCAACCAAAAGACAAAGGCTGGCTGAATGGATACAAAAGCAAGACCCCTATATATGCTGTCTACAAGAGACCCACCTCAAAGCAAGGGACACATACAGACTAAAAGTGAAGGGCTGGAAAAAAAAATATTCCACGCAAACGGAGACCAAAAGAAAGCAGGAGTCGCAATACTCATATCAGATAAAATAGACTTTCAAATAAAGTCTGTGAAAAGAGACAAAGATGGACACTACATAATGATCAAAGGATCAATCCAAGAAGAAGATATAACAATTATAAATATATATGCACCCAACATAGGAGCACCGCAATATGTAAGGCAAACGCTAACGAGTATGAAAGAGGAAATTAATAGTAACACAATAATAGTAGGAGACTTTAATACCCCACTCACAACTATGGATAGATCAACTAAACAGAAAATGAACAAGGAAACACAAACTTTAAAGGACACAATGGACCAGCTAGACCTAATTGACATCTATAGGACGTTTCACCCCAAAACAATCAACTTCACCTTTTTCTCAAGTGCACACGGAACCTTCTCCAGAATAGATCACATCCTGGGCCATAAATCTAGTCTTGGTAAATTCAAAAAAATTGAAATCATTCCAGTCATCTTTTCTGACCACAGTGCAGTAAGATTAGATCTCAATTACAGGAAAAAAATATTAAAAATTCAAACATATGGAGGCTAAACAACACGCTTCTGAATAACCAACAAATCATAGAAGAAATCAAAAAAGAAATCAAAATATGCATAGAAATGAATGAAAATGAAAACACAACAACCCAAAACCTATGGGACACTGTAAAAGCAGTGCTAAGGGGAAGATTCATAGCATTACAGGCCTACCTCAAGAAACAAGAAAAAAGTCAAATAAATAACCTAACTCTACACCTAAAGCAACTAGAGAAGGAAGAAATGAAGAACCCCAGGGTTAGTAGAAGGAAAGAAATCTTAAAAATTAGGGCAGAAATAAATGCAAAAGAAACTAAAGAGACATAGCAAAAATTAACAAAGCTAAAAGCTGGTTTTTTTTGAAAAAATATAAACAAAATTGACAAACCATTAGCAAGACTCATTAAGAAACAAAGGGAGAAGAACCAAATTAACAAAATTAGAAATGAAAATGGAGAGATCACAACAGACAACACTGAAATACAAAGGATCATAAGAGACTACTACCAGCAGCTCTATGCCAATAAAATGGACAACTTGGAAGAAATGGACAAGTTCTTAGAGAAGTATAACTTTCCAAAACTGAACCAGGAAGAAATAGAAGATCTTAACAAACCCATCACAAGCAAGGAAATCGAAACTGTAATCAGAAATCTTCCAGCAAACAAAAGCCCAGGACCAGATGGCTTCACAGCTGAATTCTACCAAAAATTTAGAGAAGAGCTAACACCTATCTTACTCAAACTCTTCCAGAAAATTGCAGAAGAAGGTAAACTTCCAAACTCATTCTATGAGGCCACCATCACCCTAATTCCAAAACCAGACAAAGATGCCACAAAAAAAAAAAGAAAACTACAGGCCAATATCACTGATGAACATAGATGCAAAAATCCTTAACAAAATTCTAGCAAACAGAATCCAACAACATATTAAAAAAATCATACATCATGACCAAGTGGGCTTTATCCCAGGAATGCAAGGATTCTTTAATATCCGCAAATCAATCAATGTAATACACCACATTAACAAATTGAAAGATAAAAACCATATGATTATCTCAATAGATGCAGAAAAAGCCTTTGACAAAATTCAACATCCATTTATGATTAAAACTCTCCAGAAAGCAGGAATAGAAGGAACATACCTCAACATAATAAAAGCTATATATGACAAACCCACAGCAAGCATCACCCTCAATGGTGAAAAATTGAAAGCATTTCCCCTGAAATCAGGAACAAGACAAGGGTGCCCACTCTCACCACTACTATTCAACATAGTTTTGGAAGTTTTGGCCACAGCAATCAGGGCAGAAAAAGAAGTAAAAGGAATCCAGATAGGAAAAGAAAAAGTGAAACTCTCTCTGTTTGCAGATGACATGATCCTCTACATAGAAAACCCTAAAGACTCTACCAGAAAATTACTAGAGCTAATCAATGAATACAGTAAAGTTGCAGGATATAAAAATTAACACACAGAAATCTCTTGCATTCCTATACACTAACAATGAGAAAACAGAAAGAGAAATTAAGGAAAACAATACCATTCACCATTGCAACAAAAAGAATAAAATACTTAGGAGTATATCTACCTAAAGAAACAAAAGACCTATACATAGAAAAACTATAAAACACTGATGAAAGAAATCAAAGAGGACACAAACAGATGGAGAAATATACCGTGTTCATGGATTGGAAGAATCAATATTGTCAAAATGGCTATACTACCCAAAGCAATCTATAGATTCAATGCAATCCCTATCAAACTACCAACGGTATTTTTCACAGAACTAGAACAAATAATTTCACAATTTGTATGGAAATACAAAAAACCTCGAATAGCCAAAGTAATCCTGAGAAAGAAGAATGGAACTGGAGGAATCAATCTGCCTGACTTCAGACTATACTACAAAGCCACAGTCATCAAGACAGTATGGTACTGGCACAAAGACAGAAATATAGATCAATGGAACAGAATAGAAAGCCCAGAGATAAATCCACGAACCTATGGTCACCTTATCTTCGACAAAGGAGGCAAGGATATACAATGGAAAAAAGACAACCTCTTTAACAAGTGGTGCTGGGAAAACTGGTCAACCACCTGTAAAAGAATGAAACTAGAACACTTTCTAACACCATACACAAAAATAAACTCAAAATGGATTAAAGATCTAAATGTAAGACCAGAAACTATCAAACTCCTAGAGGAGAACATAGGCAAAAACACTCTCCGACATAAATCACAGCAGGATCCTCTATGACCCACATCCCAGAATTTTAGAAATAAAAGCAAAAATAAACAAATGGGACCTAATGAAACTTAAAAGCTTTTGCACAACAAAGGAAACTATAAGCAAGGTGAAAAGACAGCCCTCAGATTGGGAGAAAATAATAGCAAACGAAGCAACAGACAAAGGATTAATCTCAAAAATATACAAGCAACTCCTCCAGCTCAACTCCAGAAAAATAAATGACCCAATCAAAAAATGGGCCAAAGAACTAAACAGACATTTCTCCAAGGAAGACATACAGATGGCTAACAAACACATGAAAAGATGCTCAACATCACTCATTATCAGAGAAATGCAAATCAAAACCACAATGAGGTACCATTATACGCCAGTCAGGATGGCTGCTATCCAAAAGTCTACAAGCAATAAATGCTGGAGAGGGTGTGGAGAAAAGGGAACCCTCTTACACTGTTGGTGGGAATGCAAATTAGTACAGCCACTATGGAAAACAGTGTGGAGATTTCTTAAAAAGCTGGAAATAGAACTGCCATATGACCCAGCAATCCCACTTCTGGGCATACACACCAAGGAAACCAGATCTGAAAGAGACACGTGCACCCCAATGTTCATCGCAGCACTGTTTATAATAGCCAGGACATGGAAGCAACCTAGATGCCCATCAGCAGACGAATGGATGAGGAAGCTGTGGTACATATACACCATGGAATATTACTCAGCCATTAAAAAGAATTCATTTGAATCAGTTCTAATGAGATGGATGAAACTGGAGCCCATTATACAGAGCGAAGTAAGCCAGAAAGATAAAGACCATTACAGTATACTAACACATATATATGGAATTTAGAAAGATGGTAACGATAACCCTATATGCAAAACAGAAAAAAGAGACTCAGATGTATAGAACAGACTTGTGGACTCTGGGAGAAGGCGAGGGTGGGATGTTTCAAGAGAACAGCATTGAAAACATGTATATTATCTAGGGTGAAACAGATCACCAGCCCAGGTTGGGTGCATGAGACAAGTGCTCGGGCCTGGTGCACTGGGAAGACCCAGAGGGATCGGGTGGAGAGGGAGGTGGGAGGGGGGACCGGGATGGGGAATACATGTAAATCCATGGCTAATTCATTTCAATGTAATGACAAAAACTACTGCAATGATGTAAAGTAATTAGCCTCCAACTAATAAAAATAAATGAAAAAAAAAAAAAAAAAACCGATGAAGTCCAAAGTCTTGGTCTTCGCCTTGGCCTTGAGAAAGTCATCAATATTCTCCTTGGGGAGAGTGCGGTGCCGCTCCTGGATGACGGCATCTGTGAAGTCGTGCACCAGGCGGCAGGCCCTGCGGAAGCGCCGCCCATCCGGGGTGAGGTAGTACAGGAAGTCCATGTGCAGGAAGAGCTGCTGGTTCCGCTTTGCCGCAAGCGCACTGAGCTCCAAGATGGCAGCGATATATTCACTGGGCTTCCTGAAGGATGAGAGCATGAAGGGAGGCAACAACTTAAAACACCGGAAGCCCAGAAGCCAGGGGCTACCTCCCTTCAGGAACTGAGGCTCCAAGAACAGATGGCTCACAGATATAGTGTGGGATGTGACTTTTCAGACTCTTCTCAACCCACATCCTATCTCCGTGAGCTGCCTCCATGCCCCATGCAACTGGAGCACAGCTTGGACATCAGGATTCTCTCCTTTCTCCCTCACCTAGTGTCTGTCCCCCTCTCCTTCCCCATACTGTCCACTCGCCTCAAACCTTATCCTCTCCCAGCTGAACAATGGGGATAACATCTTCCCTACTTTCCTTACTTCCAGCGTCAACACAGTTGAATGGTGTTGTGCCTATCACAGTTGGTCTTGAGTCATCTGAGAAGTTATCTCTTGGACATCTTCCAAGCTCAACTTTGACCATGACCCTCGTGTGTTCAAACATCTTCCTTGGCTCTCTGGAAATCTCAGAATAAAGTTCATATCCTTTTTGTTTGGTTTCAGAAGGTCTTAAGATATAACCCTGCCCACTCCTCCAAACTTATTTCCAAGGTGTCTCCTCACTATTGCACACACTTTGCTCATTTTAGCCTGCTAGTTTTTATCAAGCAATTCTACTTACCTAAAAGGATGCCTCCTTCTCTTTTCCCTTCCTGTTGTTCAATATCCAGCTCTGACCCACCTCCTGCAGGAAGTCCCTTCTGATTGTCCAAGGCAGTCTTTCCTCTCTCATCTACTCCTTTGGGTCTATGCCTCATGTTCCCAGGCCCTTGGCCAAGACTCACTCTTGGCAATTGCTGTCGTAACTGAAGACACATTTCTGCAGACTGTCCAGGGTCATGAGGCTGATGTGTTCAAACATGTCCAGATGGGTGTGGCCCTCTTTGATCAGATGCTGCCACTTGGCCTGGACAGAGAAGGGGACAGGATTAGGGCTGAAAGCTGGCTCCTCTGAGCCTCTCCTCAGTCTGAACCATTTGAATGGACTCCCCCAGATCCTGCATCCTGGCCTGGGCTCCCCTTTCCTGGGAGAACCAGGCTTGGGTGAGAGTGAAAGTTGTTACTGTTATGACATGAGGTCCCCATGGCCAGGAGTCAGGAGATCTGAGTTTTTTAAATCCAGCCTCTGCTTCCTATATCCTTGTATCTAGTAGTAACAATAATGCATAAAGTAGGTGCACAGTATGGAGAAGGAAATGGCAACCACTCCAGTGTTCTTGCCTGGAGAATCCCAGGGACGAGAAGCCTGGTGGACTGCCATCTATGGGGTCACACAGAGTCAGACACGACTGAAGCGACTTAGCAGCAGCAGCAGGTACACAAAAAATTTTAGCTTTCTTCCTGTTTATTTTTATAAATTGATTAGGAAAATGTCCCCTGTGTTGAGAGAAGTAGTCTTACATGAGCCCTGAGTGTCCCTGCCCTTTAATGTTGGGTATGCAAAAAAAAAAAAAAAAAAGGTAAGACCACTACATTCTTTACCTTAACCATTTTGCAGAGTTATATTTATAGGCAACATCCTTGAGGGGTGAGGTTATCTCTCCCCATGGACAAATATCAAGCTTTCTTCTAATTCTATAAAAGTCATAGAGTCCCTAAACTTATACTCCTACCCCCAGTAATACAACATGGTACATGAGCAGGCACCAATCAAAGTCCACCTGTGTCCCCTGCATGGGATTTGGTGACGTGGAGGGACAATGCAACCAACTGGAAGTGCATGCTATTTGCTGTGCCAAGAGTAAGAAACTGTCCTTTGTCTCTGACACAGGATCTCATGTATTCTGGCAGAACCCACGAAACAGTAGCAAGCTCACTTGAAGCTTGTATGTATGAAAAATCCCAGGTGCTTCGCAGAAGCCTGCCTTCTGATCCTTCATTTCCCTATGATTATATCCCAAGCCTTTGCAACGTAAATTTTCAGAAGCTTCTATTATGAGATGGAGCCTATTTTGCCATCTTTCATTTATGACCTGCCCCTGGACTTTCTTTGGCCAGTAGACCATGCTGAAAATGATGAGATGCTCATCCTGAACCTCGATCCCAAGGGACATTGCAGTTCCCCTCAATCTGATGGAACCCAGCTTCTGTCACGTGAACAAGCCTCAGATACCTTCTAAAGGAAGACAGTCACATGAAACGAAGTCCATTTGCCCCAGATGAGGTCATCCTAGATCAAACTGCAGTCAGCCAAGCCCCCAATGTGACAGAGCACAGAACTTTAGCTCAGCAAAGCTTCCTATCTGACCCACAGCTGATCACAGATACATGGGCAGCCCCATTCACCTCCATAAAGGCCAGCCAACTGACTCACAGTCCTGTTGTCAATACTAAACTCTTATTGTTTCAAAGTTGTTACTCAGGAATAACCACTACACAGTATGCAACATTATCACCAAATGTGTCTCAAGATTTCAAGGCTTCACTAATGGAAACAGAGAAACCAAAACTTACTATGTGCCAGAGACATGGCTCCATATGTCATCTTGACCCCCTGCAAAGCAGGGATCACAACACACTCATTTTTAACAGCTGAAGAAACTGAGGCTCAGAAAGAAAGAACAATGGACTCAAGCTGCCCAGAAGACCAGAATTCCAAAATGATGTCTCTGAGTCCCCAAGACTCCAGCTGGGACCCTGGGTTCAAGACACTCACATGCATTATGTCTGCGCTTTTTGGTGAAAATCTTCATATAGGGCTTCAGGATGTTGAAGTGGAAGGCAGGCGTCAGCATGCGACGGTGCCTGCTCCACTTGTCACCAGCACTCAGCAGGAGCCCATCCCCTAGCAGGGACAGCCACAGGGAGTGAGGAAATGGCGAAACTTTCCCCTGGGTCCCCAAGGTCATCCCCAGACCCCTTCACAGTTACTCACCCAGCCAGGGCTTCAGGAAGTCATAGAAGATCACATCCTTGGTGCATCAATAGCTGCCATAAATAAGAACCATCAGGGGCCAGGGAGAGGGAGAGGGGAGGGTCTTTTGTGTCGGATAGAGGATCCCAGCCAGGAATCCCAGCATTCCCGCTCTGAGCCCTGCATAGCAGGAATGGGATCCAAAGCATAGGAAGCCAGAAGCTAGGTGGAGAGGTGACGGGAGGCAGGGACCAGACCAAGCTGCAGCACAGAGAAGAGCAAAGCAGAGTCCATAGACACAACTCTGTGTGATTAGACACACTCCAACATGATACAACATGCCCCAACATTCTTTTACATGGCTCCTACATGGTCCAACATGTTATGAAGACACAAGCATAGCCCAGCACTCTACAAAACATCATTATGGGGACCAAGGACACCACATCTGACCCAGCACTGACCTCTCCTGAGACATCTGACATGGCCCCATGTGTTAATATGTCCTGACATGGCCCCAACATGAATGGCACAGCCTGATATGACACAACAGCTCTGCTGTGGACCTGAAGACCATCTGACCTGACCTCAGTTTGCCCCAGGCAGGCTTCAGACAGGACTTAACACACTGATGACCTGAACCAGACCTGATCCAGGTGACCTAAATGTACCCTAAAACCCTGCATCAGACGAGACTCACATAAGGTCTCAGGCATGTCTCAGAGGGACCCTGAGTCCCAGGCCTCAGACAGACCCCAAAATGTGGCCTAAATATGACCAGGAGGAGAATCAGATAATCTCAGAGAAGAACCAGTCAGGCCCTAACATGCCTCAGATATCTTTGGCCACAGCTGAGCCTCAGACATGAATATCTGAGCTCAGGTGTAAACATATATCAGGTATCACCAGTATAACATAGGCCAGCTGTAACCAGAGTTCAGTAGAAACATAAACCTGACCAGACATGCCCATGCAGCCCACATCACACAGACACGCCCTAGGCATGCGTATGCATGTCTGGAGGTTGGGCAGATGAGGGGTCCAGGTGAGAGGGAGGCATTGGTATCTTTGCCACGCCCCCCTTTGCCTGCACCCTGGTCACCCACACAGCTGAAAGCAACACTCTGGCCATGGCAACAAGCAAGCTGTGGCCAGGGAGGCATCTACTTGGAGCAAAGAGCACAGGTTTGATGCAGGTGGGGTGGAAGATGTGGATGATGGCATTCCAGGAGCCAACCCACTAGCAGTACACATCCCCATAGGTGCTGTTCAAGCCCTGTGTGTACAGGAGATCTTCCTCTGAGCTCTGAATCTGGAGAGGAACAAATAGGACCCAATTCACACTCTTCTAGGCTGCCAGAGGCAAGGAGTGGCAAGCAGTGGTTGACACCTGCACCCATGGATCACCTCTAGCAGCTGCTCCTCCGTTCTCAGTCTCTTCCCAGGGTCTCTCCCGCACTGTTTATGAACCGGGATCTGCTGGGTACAAAATAGGTTTCCGAAGGTGGTGCTAGTGGTAAAGAACCTGCCTGCCAATGCAGGAGATGTAAGAGATAGGGGTTCGATCCCTAAGTCGGGAAGATCCCCTGGAGGAGGGCATGGCACCCCACTCCACTATTCTTGCCTGGAGAATCCCACAGACAGAGCAGCCTGGTGGGCTACAGTCCATGGGGTCACACAGAGTTGGACACGACTGAAGTGACTCAGCATGCACGCAAGGATACATGATAGATTGGGGACTTCCCTGTTTGGACCCCAAACACCATTTTCATGCAACTTCTCTTCCGTCCCCATATTCCAGGTGAAGAAACTCTGGCTCTACATAATAAAGTAATTTGCCGACATTCTCACAGACAGTAAGCCTGAGGTGGAAGTCCAAGTCTGTCCAAACACAGAGCTTGAGTTCTTAGCCATTAAACTGCTCTGAACCCCAAAACAATAGCTCAGAGGACCCTGTGCCTCCAAGACTAGGCACTCAGAGGCTTGCAGATGCAGGAATAGGCCCTATGAATCTGGCAAGGGAAATTAAAGGAAATCTTATCATTTTCCTACAAAATGTTGTTGTGAATGAGCTGACTTTTCTGTGGGGATTGAGCTTCTGGGCTTCATCTTAACAAGGATGAGAGGGAAGCCATCACAGATGAACTTGGAACTAAATGGTGAAGACAGATGTCTGATGACATTATTTAATATCTGGAGCCCAGCTAGGCCTGAATACACCCTCAAGGAGGGTGACATCAAAGTCCATTGATTCCTTGGCAAAGTTCATGATAGGGTGGTTTTGTTTCCACTGCTAACAATGAAAGATAACTTCAGCAGCCAGAGACAGCCAGGGTACTTCCCAGGTTCACCCAGCATTCTGGTGTCAATGCCAAGGCTTCTGCAACACACTGCCTGTTCCCGTTGCCTGGACTGTCTCAGGGTGGGAGGAGCAGAGGACAAAGGAAGGGAGCCAGGGTGTGGCAGAGTCTCCCCAGGAAGATTCCTGGGGACTGGAGAAGGAGGGCACTGAACTGGAAGTGGTCAAGCCCCAGGATTGGATCAAAGAAACTGACCCTTCAGAGAGGTAGACGTCATGGAAATAGCAACCCAGATCCTGCACCAGCTAGAAGCCTTCATTGCTCTAGGACAGGGGATGGATGGGATGATGCCAGACCTGGAAAGGGGTCTGGGAGGCCATGGATGCCTACTACATCCCTCTACTCTCTGCTTGAAAAAATTTCTGATCATCACTCCAGACCCAGTTCCAGAATCTCCTCCTTCGGGAAGCCTTCCAGCATGTCCCAGCAAAGAGCCTTGCTTCCCTGGGTTGTCACAGCCCAACATCTTCCTCTGGCCAGGTCCTGACCTACCACACCAGACATGTGACCTCAAGACTAAGGGTGTCCTTCACCCAGAACACCAGGGTGGGGTAGAGACAGCCTTGGGAGGAGGGAAGAGGCAGCGAGAATGGTATTGAAATGGAAGGAAAGAGAAAGACGGCTGAGAGAGGAGGGGAGGTGGAGTGGGGTCGGTAGGGGCCACATAGAAGCTTGGCAGGGAGGAGCTGGAAGCCCAGAGGTCTGTCATGGCACCCATCACCACAAGCTCTGCATGGGTACCTGAGGCATTGGCGACGGTCCGGATCATGTCAGGATGGCAGAAAATGATGATGGAATGGCAGGGCCAAAGCAGATCCTAAATCCCTGGGGGTAGTTGGCTACCAGCTGGATGAAGTCCTGCATGCCCTTCTCTGTGGAGGGATACTGCAACCAGGGTAAGTGCCATCACTCTTCCAAAGAAGCCACCGCAGTGGACAGTGTGCGGGATTCTGCACAGATGGAGGGAACTTCTGCTTCCTTCTTCCCTCTGGGGGAGAGAGGGTCCTGGAGCATCTCCAAGTCCCAAGGATATACCCCAGAGCACAGGAAAAAGACAGGCTCTCTGCCCACGGGGAGGCTGACCTTGGCTTGAGAAGGCAAGTTTTTCTTGTCCTGGGAGTGATTTCAGCCCCAAGGGGTGGCCACAGAAAGAGATGCCCATTGGAGAGGTTTGTGGATAGCAGGGTGGCCTCAGGACTCCTCCCTGGGTTTGTTCTCCATTTCATATTCTGTTCCATCTACATAGCCTCCAGTCCCTTGCATACTGAAGAGTCTGCAGACCTAGGGCCTTCCAGTCCTGATCTATGGCAAGGGACAGACGTGAACTCTGCTTATCCATCAGGAGAGCAGCTCTAATCTCTGCTGGCCAGGCTCTGCATCCTGTCTAACCTATGGGCGTACCATTTACACAGCAGGAACAGAGATCATTTTCCCCAAAGTGGGAAGAAGGGAGGGCTGTCTCCTGGTGAAACCCTCAGAGTCCTCCCCATCCGGGTGCCCCATTCAAGTCTGACAAATACCCCCAGATGCTCTTGGCAAGTGAACATAAGTCACTCAAAGCACTTGAAATTGGTCCAGAGAGGAAGAGTCACTTATCTGAGGTCACACAGCAAGAGGGGCTAGAGAAAGGAAGAGTGACCAAGACCAGACCCCACCACCAAGCCGCTAGAGGGGACGGCAGAACCGCAGTGACTTTGTAACATTCCTACTTCCCCCAGGCTTTGCCGAGACCATTTCAAGACCCAGAATCTCAGGAAATCTTCCCTGCAGGCTTTAGAATCTATTTCCCTTCTGAATGTTGTCATAATGAGCAGTAAAATTGCAGTAAGTTCTCCCCCAAGTTGTAGTTCTCACCCCAGGCAGGAAAGAAAAGTTGCATTCACCTCTTAGCTGGACTGCTAGGCAGAAGGTGCTGGATACCCATTCATTTTGACTTTGACGGAGGGAGGTGATGGAAAGTTCATTACCTAGGTCCTTAAGCATTTATTTTGCATGCTTACGGTATATGCCAGCCCTGCACTTGGCACTGTAGCGTATGCTCACCAGAACTATCATCAAACTGGGAGATGGTTAATAAGTAATTGGACAATTCACTGTTCAATTATCATGAGAAAGGCCAATGAAAGTTCAAGGTCTGGGGCACAGGGTGGGCAGGCGTGGAGGAGGGGAAGGCCTAAAAAGGCTTCTGAAAGAGGAAATGATTGTCCAACTTTATCCAGATGGGGTGAGGGGACCAGTGGGACCTCTTGGTTGTGGGGGGAGTAAGAGAAGAGGAAGGGGTCCCTGAAAGGGGAGGGGGTGGGTAACTCTACACCATAGGTGGGGATGGGGAGGTGATAGCTGTTTCCTGGGAGAAAGCTGCAACCCAGAATGAAAAGACACAGGAAAGTGGCCACATGCAGAGCAGACCCTGCACAGCACCTTTGAGGAGGTCTCAGGGTCACCATGGAGAGTGGAGAGGCCAAGGGACCAGCTTCTGTGCACCCCAGCCTCAGAGGTGCATAAGTGTGCAAGGCAGGCAGGAAAGAGATCCCAAAGCAGGCTAGGTCTGGAAAGACAGAATGTGAGGACGGTCTCAATGGCAGAGCAGAGGAAAGAGTGAGAGGGAAGAGGGGGCTCCCTGGCTTCTCTGCTGTCCTAGACCCCAGCCCAAACCCTGAGGCCTATTCATGACCCTCAGGAAGTCATTCACCCTAATCCCCCAGACCTGTCCTGCTGCTCACACTCACCAGGCCCAGGTGACCCAAGAACCAGTTGCGTTTTGGGGGCTGCGGGAAACATTGGAGGCGGCGACAGTTGTTGTAGAAGGTGTAGGTCCAGGCCAGGATGTGGGCCAGGATCCAGGAGGCCCCGACCAGCAGCAGCAGCAGCCATGGGGAGGCTGCCACTGGCCCAAGTCCCAGCCAGGACAGGCTCAGCTCCAGCATCCTGTGGTCAGATGGGTTGGAGGGTGAATCCTGAGGATGAAGGAAGAGGCAGCGATGGTGAGCTGTGAGGCAGAGACGGATAGAGGGAGAGGAGCAAGGGAGTGAGGGGCAGGGATGGGGAGTGCTGCGGACGGGCAAGAAGGGCTCAGAGACAGGCAGACGGGGGCTTGGAGAGGGAGAACCAGAGAAATTCAGAGGAGAGACAGAGAGAAAGACAGAGAGACAGGAAGACATACGCACAGATTACCCACTGGTATCTATTCATTTCCCAGGCCACTTTATTACCTGAGACCACAGCCTAGGGCAGCCTTCCCCACCCCTAGCTATGGCACCACCTCCACCCACCCCCGCCCAGCTCTTGTCTCCCAACCTAGCACTTTCTGTCAGGAGTGGCTTGCTATCACATGGTTTCCTGTCCCCTCTTCCTAGAAGGTCTCTCTCCCCTGGCCTGACCTCTGATCTAGGGGAGGCTGGGCTTGGCAGCCCAGTCAGCCAATCCCCACAGCCTCTTTACCTCCCCCATCCCACACTTGGCAGCTGCCCAAATAGACTTTGGAGTAAGAGGGGCTAGAGTGTTACTGAGAGAAGTCTGCAAATCAGCTCCAAGTACCATAGTGTGAAAATTGGATCTGCAGGACTCAGTACCTGCCATGATAACAAGTTGGGGGGTGGGAAAGGGTGACTCTGAATCTCAAGTTTACAGCTGCCCCTGCCCTTCCAAGCTCAGGGTAGAGCAGGCAGAAGCACAAACGTTCAGGTGCCAGGTGAGCAGGGGAAACATCTCCTGGACTCTTTGTGGGCCAGAAGGACATGATCTATAGATGGGCTTCCCTGGTGGCTCAGATGGTAAAGAATCTGCCCACAATGTGGGAGACCTGGGTTCAATCCCGGTGTCAGGATGATCTCCTGGAAAAGGGAATGGCAACCCACTCCAGTATTCTTGCTTGGAGAATTCCATGGACAGAGGAGCCTGGTGGGCTACAGTCCATGGGTTCACAAAGAGTCGGACACGACTGAGCAACTAACATACTAGGCACAAAATCAGGAAGCTCAGAACTATGAAGCCTCTGGTCTCCAGGGCACACAGCCTGGCAGGAGTTCAAGTCCTTCTGCTCTTTTTACGTTGCCAGCCTTCTGCTCTTTTACAGAGCACCATGACACTCCCCAGTTGGGCCATATAGGGTCAAAAACTCCCCCACAAGACTTGTAGGAGGAATTAATGATGAAAACTTGACATTTACTCAAAAAAATGAGTAAGAAGGGGATCTTCTCCACTTTTCTTTCATTTGTAAAATTAAAGCCTACTCACTTCTAAGGCCCTTCTGCCTACCCACTTGTATCTTTCACAAGTATCCTATGCTAATAAATTCACTCTTTTTCTGTTACTTTGCCTCTCACAGAATTCTTCTGCACAAAGATAAAAGAAACTGAGCTTCAATAAGTCCTGAGATGAAGTGTGTGGTTTCAGTACAAGTGCAAAGGAGCCACAACAGGTGGCAGGAAGCCACAGGTGGGGATATTCTGTTCAATTCTGGGTCATTGTCAAAGGGCTTTCATCAAACAAGAAGCATCTCAGCTGTCAAATCACACGAGCTTGACTTATGGAATATTCCTCAGCCAGTGTTGGAAAGAGAGGACCCACTTGCCTCCTGTCCCATCTTCACAGGTCCTTCCACCCCAACCCAGAGTCAGGCAGAAGGCAAGCCTGTGTCAGACAAGTGGGGGCAGTCACTGAGTCACCAGCTTGGGCACAGAACATTAACCATTTGAACCTCACTCTTCACGTCTAAAATGGACCTGATAATACCTCACAGAGAGTTGCAAGCATCCCATTAGACATAGGCAGAAACAGCAGGGGAAAGTATGTTTCAAAATGGTATGTGAATAAAGATTCTATCTATAAATAAAACTTGTGAATTTGTGTGTGGGGGGGGACATGTTTGTATATGCACTGAAAAAATCCAGAAGAATCTGCACATCAGGAGAGGGAACTAAGATGGCGGAGGAATAGGACAGGGGAGACCACTTTCTTCCCTACAAATTCATCGAAAGAACATTTGAACGCTGAGCAAACTCCACAAAACAACTTTGGATCGCTAGCAGAGGACATCAGACACCCAGAAAAGCAGCCCATTGTCTTCGAAAGGAGGTAGGACAAAATATAAAAGACAAAAAGAAAGACAATAAAGTTAGGGACGGAAACCCGTCCCGGGAAGGGAGTCTTAATAGAGGAAGTTTCCAAACAGCAGGAAACCCTCTCACTGGCGGGTCTGGGGGAAGTTTTCAAATCTCAGAGGGCAACCTAACTGGGAGGAAAAATAAATAAATCCCACAGATTACATGCCTAAAAGCAACTCCCAGCAGAAAAGTACCCCAGATGCTCGCATCCGCCGCCAGCAAGTGGGGGCAGAACGGATAGGAGCAGGCAGCAGTGCTTAGGGTGAGGACCGGGCCTGAATGCCCTGAGGGCAATTGGAGGGAGCTAACGTGAGATAGCAACTTAAACTGTGAGATAGCAAGAGAGAGAGAATTAAGTTGGGAAAAGCCCTAAATTTAGGCACTACCCACCAGTTCCCAGAACGAAGGACTGAGCAAATACCAGAGAAGAGCTAGCCGGCAGTGGACCGGCCCATCCCCCACTGGAGGCAGGAGGCAGGGGGGAGGGGAAAGGGGCAAACGTGGCCCCAGAGTCGGCATCCCCTACCAAACTGCAAACAGGCTTCCAGCTTCTAACCAAAGACTTCCTGAGATTCTGGATGGTCGACTCTGCCGGGAGGGCTGCAGCCAGAAATCAGCTTCCCAGAAGGGACACAAGGCACACCCGACCGGCATGCATGGAAACTGAGGCTGGGACTGCAGAGGGGAGAAGCCGCCCTGCACCCGGGGAGAGTGCACCCATCAAGCTACTGGCTGCCTGAGCTGCTCCGACAGGGGAAGGCAGAAAACACAGGTGCAACCAAGTCTGTGCTTTTGTGGAGTACCTGAAAACCTGAATCTGAGCAGCTTAGGCCTGGGAAGTCCACGCAACACATGGCTCGCTCCCTGGAGCAGCCTGGAGCCTGAGCAGTGTAGACGAGGGATGCACACACACCCACCCTGAACGGGGGGCAAACCCCGTGTGGCCTGAACACTGCAAGTGCTCCCCACACACGCCAATGACATTTGTCTGCAGAGCCCCTCCCTCCCCGCAGCACGACTGAACAAGCGAACCTAAACAAGAGACCACCTCCGCCCGCGTGTGTCAGGGCAGAAATTAGACATTGAAGAGACCTACAAACAGAAACCAAAGAAACAAAGGGAACCGCTTCAGAAGTGACAGGTGCAACAGATTAAAATCCCGGTAGGTAACACCGACTACACTGGAAGAGGCCTATAGATAGTGAGACCTGTAAGCTCAAACAAGGAGCTATCTGAAACTGAACCAAATCCACACTGCCTGCAACAGCTCCAGAGAAATTCTTAGATATATTTTTACTACTATTTATTTTTAATTTAAAAAAAAATTCTCTTTCTTTTTTTACTTTTTCTTTTTTTTAAGTCCTCTATTACTCCTCTATTACTCCTTAATTTTCATTTTTATAACCCACTATAACCTAGCAACAAAAAAGGACCCTATTTTTAAAGCCAACTCCATATATATTTCTTAAATTTTTTATGTTTTTGTGGTTTTTTTACTATTGTATTTTTAAGAGTCTAACCTCTACTCTAGATTTTTACTCTTTGTTTTTCAGTATTTGATATCAATTTTGGACATTTAAGAATCCAACCCTTAGTACCCATTTTTACTCAGGAGTATGATTACTGGCTTGATCACTCTCTCCCCCTTTTGATTCTCCTTTTTCTCCCCCAGATCACCTCTATTTCCTCCCTCCCCCTTCTCTTCTCAATCCAATTCTGTGAACCTCTGTGGGTATTCTGGGCCATGGAGAACACTTAGGGAAGAGAGTACTGTGTAGATCTGTCTCTCTCCTCTTGAGTCCCCCTTTTTCTCTTCCTGCTCACCTCTATCTCCTTCCTCCCGCTCCTCTTCTTCATGTAACTCTGTGAACCTCTCTAGGTGTCCCTCACTGTAGAGAATCTTTTCACCATTAACCTAGAAGTTTTATTATCAGTGCTGTATGGAGAGAGAAGTCTTGAGGCTACTGAAAGAATAAGACTAAAATCCAGAGGCAGGAGACTTAAGCCCAAAACCTGAGAACACCAGTGAACTCCTGACTACAGGGAACATTAATTAATAAGAGATCACCCAAAAGCCTCCATACCTACACTGAAACCAACCACCACCCAAGAGCCAATAAGTTCCAGAGCAAGACATACCATGAAAATTCTCCAGCAACGCAGGAACTTAGCCCTGAGTGTCAATATACAGGCTGCCCGAAGTCACACCAAACACATCGCAAAACTCACTACTGGACACTCCATTGCACTCCAGAGAGAAGAAATCCAGCTCCACACACCAGAACACCGACGCAAGCTTCTCTAACCAGCAAACCTCAACAAGCCAAACACCTAGCCCCACCCACTGGGAGAAACCTCCACAATAAAAAGGAATCACAGAATACCAGAATACAACAAGGCCACCCCAAACCCAGTAATCTAAATAAGATGAAAAGGCAGAGAAATACCCAGCAGGTAAAGGAACATGAAAAATGCCCACCAAGCCAAACAAAAGAGGAGGAAATAGGAAACCTACCAGAAAAAGAATTTAAAATAATGATAATAAAAATGATCCAAAATCTTGAAAACAAAATGGAGTTACAGATAAATAACCTGGAGACAAGGATTGAGAAGATGCAAGAAATGTTTAACAAGGACTTAGAAGAAATAAAAAAGAGTCAATTAAAAATGAATAATACAATAAATGAGATCAAAAACACTCTGGAGGGAGCCAACAGTAGAATAACAGAGCCAGAAGAAAGGATAAGTGAGGTGGAAGATAAAATGGTGGAAATAAATGAAGCAGAGAGGAAAAAAAAAAAAAGAATGAAAAGAAATGAGGACAACCTCAGGGACCTCGAGGACAATGTGAAATGCCCCAACATTCAAATCATAGGGGTCCCAGCAGAAGACAAAAAGACCATGAGAAATACTTGAGGAGATAATAGCTGAAAACTTCCCCAAAATGGGGAAGGAAATAGCCACCCAAGTCCAAGAAACTCAGAGAGTCCCAAACAGGATAAACCCAAGGTGAAACACCCCAAGACACATATTGCTCAATTTAACAAAGATCAAACACAAAGAACAAATATTAAAAGCAGCAAGGGAGAAACAACAAATAACACACAAGGAGATTCCCGTGAGGATAACAGCTGATCTTTTAATAGAAACTCTTAGGCCAGAAGGGAATGGCAGGACATACTTAAAGTTATTAAAGAGAGTAACCTACAACCCAGATTACTGTACCCAGCAATGATCTCATTCAGATATGAAGGAGAATTTAAAAGCTTTACAGACAAGCAAAAGCTGAGAGAATTCAGCACCACCAAACCAGCTTTTCAACAAATACTAAAGGGCCTTCTCTAGACAGGAAACACAGAAAGGTTGTATGAACGTGAACCTAAAGCAACAAAGCAAATGGCAACGGGACCATACCTATCAATAATTACCTTAAATGTAAATAAGTTGAATGCCCCAACCAAAAGACAAAGACTGGCTGAATGGATACAAAAGCAAGACCCCTATATATACTGTCTACAAGAGACCCACCTCAAAGCAAGGGACACATACAGACTGAAGGTGAAGGGCAGGAAAAAAATATTTCACGCAAACAGAGACCAAAAGAAAGCAGGAGTCGCAATACTTATATCAGATAAAATAAACTTCAAAATAAAGGCTGTGAAAAGAGACAAAGAAGGGGGGGGGGGAGCCAAGATGGCGGAGGAATAGGACGGGGAGACCACTTTCTCCCCTACAAATTCATCGAAAGAACATTTGAACGCTGAGCAAATTTCACAAAACAACTTCTGATCGCTAGCAGAGGACATCAGGCGCCCAGAAAAGCAGCTCATTGTCTTCAAAGGGAGTAGGACAAAAATTAAAAAATAAAAAGGGAGACAAAAGAGCTACGGATGGAGACCCGTCCCGGGAAGGGACTCTTAATATAGGAAGTTTCCAATCACCAGGAAACCCTCGCACTGGCGGGACTGGGGGAAGTTTTCGGCCATCTAACTGGGAGGAAAAATTAAATAAGTCCCACAGATTACATGCCTAAAAGCAACTCCCAGCAGAAAAGTACCCCAGACGCCCGCACCCACCAGCAACAAGCGGGGGGGGAACGGAGAGGAGTGGGCGGCATTGCTTAGGGTAAGGACCGCCCGAAGACCCTGAGAGCAATTGGAGGGAGCTTTTTTTTAAAACGGTGGGACAAAATTAACCGGCCGGAACACACTGCCTGCGGTTCGCAAAACAAAGGGACTGAGAAAGTCCAGAAAAGAGCCGGCCCATCCCCGCTGGAGGTAGGGAGGCAGGGGGAGGGGAAAAGGGCAAACTCAGCCCCTGAGAAGCCACCCCCTCCCACATTGTAAACAGGCCCCTGGTTCCTATCTAAAGACTTCTGAGACCCGACTGGCGGCGCGAGCTGGGGTCGCGGAGGGGAAAACCGCGCCGTACCCGGGAGAGTGCGCCCAAGCCTCTGGCTGCCTGGGCCGCTCAGGCCAGGAAAGGCACAAAACGTAGGCGCAACCGAATCCGCGCTTTTGTGGAGTACCAGAAAACTGGAACCGCACTCAACGCAGGGCCCGCTCCATATAGAGCAGCCGGGAGCCTGAGCAGTGTAGACCGGGAAAGCACTGACACCCGTGAGCGGGGCAAACCCAGTGTAACCGGAACACGGTGAGTGCTATCCACACAGAGCGGTATCTGTCTGCAGCGCCCCGCCCTCCCCGTAGCAGGACTGAACTGAACTAGCGAACCTAAATAAGAGATCACCTCCGCCCGCCTGTGTCAGGGCGGAAATTAGACACCGAAGAGAAACCAAAATAAACAAAGGGAACCACTTCAGAAAGGACTGGTGCAACAGATTAAAATCCCCGAAGGTAACACCGACTACACCGGAAGGGGCTATAGAATCTAGAAGTGTAAGCTGGAAAGAGGAGCTATCTGAAATTGAACTGAACCTACGCTGACCACAACAACTCCAGAGAAATTCCTAGATATATATGTTTTTTTTTTTTAATTAAAAAAAATTTTTTTTTCTTTCCTTTTTTCATTTTTTATTTTTTCTCTTTTATTTTCTTTTAAAATTCCCTATTACTCCCCCATTACTCCTCAACTTTCATTTTCATATATTTATACGATTTTTTTAATTAGGAAAAAAAAATGTTTTTTCTTTCCTTTTTTTTTCTTTTTTATTTTTTCTCTTTTAATTTATTTTAAAATTCCCTATTACTCCCCCATTACTCCTCAACTTTCATTTTCATATATTTTTACGATTTTTTTAATTAGGAAAAAAAATTTTTTTTCTTTTTCTTGTTTTTCTCTCTATTTCCTTTTAAAGTCCTCTAATACTCCTCATTATTCCTTAATTTTCATTTTCATTTCACTATAACCTTGCCAAAAAAAAAAAAGAGAGAGAGAGAAACCCTATTTTTAAACCAAACTTCATATACATTTCTAATTTTTTTTGTGTTTTTGTTTTTGTTTTTAAATATTGTATTTTAAAGAGTCTAACCTCTACACTAGATTTTTAATCTTTGTTTTTCAGTATGTGATATAAATTTTGGACATTTAAGAATCCAATATTCAGTTCCCATTTCTATTCAGGAGTGTGGTGATTACTTCCCCACTTTTGACTCTCTGTTTTCTACCTCAGAACACCTCTATTCCTCCTTTCCCCTTCTCTTCCCAATTCAATTCTGTGAATCGTTTGTGGGTGTCTGGGCTACAGAGAACACTTTGGGAACAGATAACTGTGTAGATCTGTCTCTCTCCTCTTGAGTCCCCTTTTTCTCCTCCTGCTCACCTCTATCTCCTTCCTCCCTCTCCTATTCTTCATGTAACTCTGTGAATCTCTCTGGTTGTCTCTCACAGTGGAGAATCTTTTCACCATTAACCTAGAAGTTTTATTATCAGTGCTGTATAGTTGGAGAAGTCTTGAGACTATTGGAAGAATAAAACTGAAATCCAGAGGCAGGAGACTTAAGCCCAAAACCTGAGAAAACCAGAAAAACTCCTGACTACATGGAACATTAAGGAATAAGAGACCATCCAAAAGCCTCCATACCTACACTAAAACCAACCACCACCCAAGAGCCAATAAGCTCTAGTACAAGACATACCACGCAAATTCTTTAGCAACGCAGGAACATAGACCTGAGTGTCAACATACATGCTGTCCAAAGTCACACCTAACACAAAGACCCATCGCAAAACTCATTACTGGACACTCCACTGCACTCCAGAGAGAAGAAATCCAATTCCATGCACCAGAACGCTGACACAAGCTTCCCTAACCAGGAAAACTTGACAAACCAATCGTCCAACCCCACCCACGGGGTGAAACCTCCACAATAAAAAGGAACCACAGACCACAAGAATATAGAAAGCCCACTCCAGACACAGCAATCTAAACAAGATGAAAAGGCAGAGAAATACCCAACAGGTAAAGGAACATGAAAAAAGCCCACCAAGTCAAACAAAAGAGGAGGAAATAGGGAATCTACCTGAAAAAGAATTTAGAATAATGATAATAAAAATGATCCAAAATCTTGAAAACAAAATGGAGTTACAAATAAATAGCCTAGAGACAAAGATTGAGAAGATGCAAGAAAGGTTTAACAAGGACCTAGAAGAAATAAAAAAAAGTCAATTAAAAATTAATAATGAAATAAATGAGATCAAAAACACTCTGGAGGGAACCATGAGTAGAATAACAGAGACAGAAGATAGGATAAGTGAGTTAGAAGATAAAATGGTGGAAATAAATGAAGCAGAGAGGAAAAAAGAAAAAAGAATCAAAAGAAATGAGGACAACCTCAGGGACCTCTGGGACAATGTGAAACGCCCCAACATTCGAATCATAGGAGTCCCAGAAGAAGAAGACAAAAAGAAAGGCCATGAGAAGTTACTCGAGGAGATAATAGCTGAAAACTTCCCTAAAATGGGGAAGGAAGTAGCCACCCAAGTCCAAGAAACCCCAGAGAGTCCCAAACAGGATAAACCCAAGGCGAAACACCCCAAGACACATATTAATCAAATTAACAAAGATCAAACACAAAGAACAAATATTAAAAGCAGCAAGGGAGAAACAACAAATAACACACAAAGGGATTCCCATAAGGATAACAGCTGATCTATCAATAGAAACCCTTCAGGCCAGAAGGGAATGGCAGGACATACTTAAAGTAATGAAAGAGAATAACCTACAACCTAGATTACTCTACCCAGCAAGGATCTCATTCAGATATGAAGGAGAACTCAAAAGCTTTACAGACAAGCAAAAGCTGAGAGAATTCAGCACCACCAAACCAGCTCTTCAACAAATACTAAAGGATCTTCTCTAGACAGGAAACACAGAAAGGTGGTGTAAACGTGAACCCCAAACAACAAAATAAATGGCAACGGGACCATACCTATCAATAATTACCTTAAATGTGAATGGGTTGAATGCCCCAACCAAAAGACAAAGGCTGGCTGAATGGATACAAAAGCAAGACCCCTATATATGCTGTCTACAAGAGACCCACCTCAAAACAAGGGACACATACAGACTAAAAGTGAAGGGCTGGAAAAAAATATTTCACGCAAACGGAGACCAAAAGAAAGCAGGAGTCGCAATACTCATATCAGATAAAATAGACTTTCAAATAAAGGCTGTGAAAAGAGACAAAGATGGACACTACAAAATGATCAAAGGATCAATCCAAGAAGAAGATATAACAATTATAAATATATATGCACCCAACATAGGAGCACCGCAATATATGTAAGGCAAACACTAACGAGTATGAAAGAGGAAATTAATAGTAACACAATACTAGTAGGAGACTTTAATACCCCACTCACAACTATGGATAGATCAACTAAACAGAAAATGAACAAGGAAACACAAACTTTAAAGAACACAATGGACCAGCTAGACCTTATTGACATCTATAGGACGTTTCACCCCAAAACAATCAACTTCACCTTTTTCTCAAGTGCACACGGAACCTTCTCCAGAATAGATCACATCCTGGGCCATAAATCTAGTCTTGGTAAATTCAAAAAAATCGAAATCATTTCAGTCATCTTTTCTGACCACGGTGCAGTAAGATTAGATCTCAATTACAGGAAAAAAATTATTAAAAATTCAAACATATGGAGGCTAAACAACACGCTTCTGAATAACCAACAAATCATAGAAGAAATCAAAAAAGAAATCAAAATATGCATAGAAATGAATGAAAATGAAAACACAACAACTCAAAACCTATGGGACACTGTAAAAGCAGTGCTAAGGGGAAGATTCATAGCATTACAGGCCTACCTCAAGAAACAAGAAAAAAGTCAAATAAATAACCTAACTCTACACCTAAAACAACTAGAGAAGGAAGAAATGAAGAACCCCAGGGTTAGTAGAAGGAAAGAAATCTTAAAAATTAGATCACAACAGACAACACTGAAATACAAAGGATCATAAGAGACTACTACCAGCAGCTCTATGCCAATAAAATGGACAACTTGGAAGAAATGGACAAGTTCTTAGAGAAGTATAACTTTCCAAAACTGAACCAGGAAGAAATAGAAGATCTTAAACAAACCCATCACAAGCAAGGAAATCGAAACTGTAATCAGAAATCTTCCAGCAAACAAAAGCCCAGGACCAGATGGCTTCACAGCTGAATTCTACCAAAAATTTAGAGAAGAGCTAACACCTATCTTACTCAAACTCTTCCAGAAAATTGCAGAAGAAGGTAAACTTCCAAACTCATTCTATGAGGCCACCATCACCCTAATTCCAAAACCAGACAAAGATGCCACAAAAAAAGAAAACTACAGGCCAATATCACTGATGAACATAGATGCAAAAATCCTTAACAAAATTCTAGCAAACAGAATCCAACAACATATTAAAAAAATCATATATCATGACCAAGTGGGCTTTATCCCAGGGAATGCAAGGATTCTTTAATATTCACAAATTAATCAATGTAATACACCACATTAACAAATTGAAAGATAAAAACCCTATGATTATCTCAACAGATGCAGAAAAAGCCTTTGACAAAATTCAACATCCATTTATGATTAAAACTCTCCAGAAAGCAGGAATAGAAGGAACATACCTCAACATAATAAAAAAGCTATATATGACAAACCCACAGCAAACATCATCCTCAATGGTGAAAAATTGAAAGCATTTCCCCTGAAAGACAGGAACAAGACAAGGGTGCCCACTCTCACCACTACTATTCAACATAGTTTTGGAAGTTTTGGCACAGCAATCAGGGCAGAAAAAAGAAGTAAAAGGAATCCAGATAGGAAAAGAAGAAGTGAAACTCTCACTGTCTGCAGATGACATGATCCTCTACATAGAAAACCCTAAAGACTCTACCAGAAAATTACTAGAGCTAATCAATGAATACAGTAAAGTTGCAGGATATAAAATTAAACACACAATAAGCAAGGTGAAAAGACAGCCCTCAGATTTCTCTTTCTCTCTTTTACTTTCTTATCATCAACTCCGTACCACAGGTTCCCTCAGGTCCATTAAAGGGCACCCCAACAAATGGTGCCAAGAAAACAGGGACTCTGGTATACATGGCATGTCGGGCGGAGTGACTCAGGGACATATTGAGGTTGGTAAGTACTAAGCCATGGGTCAAACGGCTGGCCAGCCCCATTATTTTTCTACTTTACTTCACATTTGTTTAAATTTTTCAGGGACTTCTGGTTTCACGCCAATGAATAGAGGCTTGCCTTCAAACAGATAGAACAATAATCCTTAGTTTCGTGATAATGCAAGATTTTGATTTAGAAATTTGGCTCCGTCAAAGAAAATGTTAAATGAGAATCCAAACAAGGAAAAATATTCAATTTGATCTCTAGCCCCTTGGGCTCTTATTAAAGCTGTAATTCTGTCATTTCAAGGTACATTCTAGCCCTTCCAATAAGTCAGCAACAGACAGAACACTTATTACATAAATATAAATTAAGTGATCAAACTTTACAAAGGCCCAAATAAAACAATACAAAATATCTCAAAATTTTCTTACTAGCCCATGCCCTGGCTTCTCCAAATTCTTCTCCTCTGGCCCAACAGTCACAACTCCAAAAGTCTCTCCTTTGTTGGTAACCTAATGAAAAGTTATGGTATATTTTTAAGCTAGATTAGGAAGCTGCTATTTCCCATACTGTAATCGGAGAAGAACCCAAAAAAAAAAACAGCTAGTAGAGTAATTACTTGCTTGTGAGAATGCAAGTCAGAAATGTCAAAGAGCTATAGCTGTCAATTTGTGAGACTAGGACTATTATTGATTAATTGAAGGCTTGTCACAACGCTAGGATCTAAAACTCAAAAAGATGCAAATTACTAGCTGATCAACAAATGGTTACTACCTTTAAAAAGGGAAATGAAATAGGAAGCTTTTACCATTGAGATAAAAACCATTTAAAAAAGGGAAAATGCCCTAAGAAGGAAGGCTAATAAAAAAACCTCCAAAAATTTGCCCTTGCTGCCATAGAGGAATGCATTGGGCCAAAGATATAAATTTAAATTTGACATTGATGGAAAAACTATTCCAAGAAACTCCAAACAGGGGACCTCCCCAGCGTCCCCTGCAACAAAAACCAGGGCAAATTCTATCTTTTCTCACTCAAACCCTCAAACGTCCAGCTAGTGCTTGCTATTAATATACCAGCCTAAATGATTTTTTCCCTTTACCCTTAAGCATCCCTTCTAGAAACCTACTGGACTTTTGGACCCCTGCCCCCACAAAACCTTCAGTCTTTTACTGGTCTGATCTAATTGGCTTCTAAAGGAATTACTGTTTCACCCTGGAATACTTGATTCAAAATTATAAAGGAAAAATTCAAATTATGATTTCAGCTCAGATTCTATTATGGCAATTCAAAAGGGGGGGGGACAAATTTACTCAATTACTTATTTTGCCTTACATTTCTATTAACTCCTCTAATAATTACAAAAGGCAGGATTTTGGCAATACAGATCAAAAACAATTCCTTATGGACATCATTGGTATTATTTAATATGTCCGACCAAATGTAAATATCAAATTAATGGTAAAAAGATTTTCTGGTCCTCTTCGGCACTGGATCGAATATTATTATTTATTATTCCAAACATCATGGCCCAAATCCTGACCTATACAAGAGGTCTCGAGTGCCAAATTGTGCAGAATTTGCGTCAAACCTAAAGTACAATAAATGTCATCCTAAAATATTGCAAATCTTCTACCTAATATGATAGACCACAAAGGCCAATATACACTCATTAAGAACTTATGTGATAGATTGCACCCCTTAATCTCGAATAGAGAATGGTCTTACTTATGCAATGGCATAACTCCGATATACATTCCACATTTTTCCCTAGGTGCACTGCTCATTTAACAAACAAAACAATATTATTAACAAATAACAGAGAAAAATTATGAGCCTATTTAAGGGGACAAAGCAAAGGCCCCTTACAAAGAAAAATTACAAGCTACACAAAAAAACTTATTAAACACACAATTAAAATAAAACACGATTGAGGTAAATCTTGCATCTTTTTGGAACTCCTACTATTTTTGGGTTTATAAAAAAGGAATATAACAAATGGTGTCTCTTAACATAGTTTAGTAAAGTTAATTCTTTTATGAAAATCTTATGGGAGCATTGCAACCAGATGTATCCCATCACCTATTACGATTTCCTCAAAATTGGCACATTATTATTACTGGTTCCACAAATTGCTTTTTATATACCTTTACAACCCTTGTAGACCAGGAAGATTCACTTTCTCTCTCAGCCTTATCCGTAATCACTGATCGGGCCTCATACAAGATTTGCAGTAGACTATGTGTACCTCAGGTATGCTTAAATAGTCCTGTCTACTGTTGCTGCAAAGTCACTGATGTCCTGTCCTCTCTACGCGACCCCATAGATGTCAGCCCACCAGGCTCCCCCATCCCTGCGATTCTTCGCAGACTATAGTACTGAGATAGGGTGCCATTGCCTATCTGCCATAACAGTGCCAGCATTTGTCAAAATTAGTTGTAGCCAAGCTTTACTTCCTTGATTGTTTACAGCAATTCCCTCATGCATATATCATTAAAATTATACTACAGATCTAACACAATGAAAGTAAAAAAAATGGTAATATTTGACACTAATTGGCTATAGATAATTCTTTAGACTCCAGAGAAAACTGATTAAAAATAAAATCTTTTTTGGAATATTCAAAACTCGGTTTCGTCTTGCATAGTGCAGTTTAGGAAAAGGTGAACTTTTAAAATATTTTCTTTGGAGCTTCCAGTTTCCGCCTGGGAAACAAAAATAGGCTCTAAGAAAAATAAACTTAACTCTTATCATGTCCTGGGGATACACAGCCCACTCTAGTCTAGGCCTACCAGCCATTAACAAATTGGTGGAGCTCAAAATAAATAAAGTAGAAAAGCAAAAAGATAATGATAAATTTCAAACTATAGATAACGTATGGGGCCCCCCCCCCCTTTATGTTATCTAAAATGTATCCGTATGTCTCAAGTTTCTATGTCTTTGTTTTTGGATAATATAAACTTAATAAGCTCTATTTAAATTCAACTTCACATGAACTGAAAAGTATTCAGATATTAAATGTTTTTATAATATAAATATAATTCCTGAAATATAATTATTTGTTAATCTAAATTGAGACATGTTTGTTTTCCTGTAAGTCATCAACATTAAATAAGTACTTTTATTTATGCCGTCCGTTTAACGGTCAAACTAAGTTTGGTGTGTCAACAAAAAGGTAACTCTTTATATATATATACAAATATATTAAAAGAGATGAAAACTTTTAGATAAGACTCTATTAGAAAGTAAATTATATTTTTAATATAATACATCTATTATGCTATAATCTAAAACAATCGTCTTAGAGTTGGAGAGATTTGGTTTCTGGAGTTGTACTGAACTAAATAGTGGAAGTTTGATGAAATGGCCTGGGTCAGTTTCCATAAAGAAGATAGGATGTTTGAAGCATTACCTTGTTGAACATTGTCTTACGTCATGGACATAGGTTGTATGTCATTGCCCAGAAGAGCTGAAGGGATTTTGAGACAGTTAATGAATATAAGTAATAATATTTATACTAAAGAATGGAATATAGATATAAAATATAATATGATTTGATAAAAATATAACAACGAGTCCTATAAAAGTATCGTAACATACTAAGACAATTTCATAGTTGCTATATAAAAGTAAAATACATGCTTTTAATAGAAAGATCAGAAACGGCAAATAAGAATATGAATACAAAAATATTTAGTTAATTGTTGGAGATATCCATTTTTATAAAATAAAGTGTAGTTTATTTACATAAGCCTTACTGAAACTATATTGATTATCATATGTAGTTCTAGCTACAGCGAAATGTTCTTTTCCCCAAATTAAACCAAATGAGAAACAATAGAAAAAATCCTGGGAAAACAACATTATCTACAGAAATTAAGCTTCTAGTCAGCAGATACATTCAGACTCTTGCAAAAATATTGGAAAATACATTAAAAAATAGCTTAGGTAGATCACAATGAAAACCACAAAGTATGATGTGTTTATTTAGAAATAAACATTGCATTTGTTTTGACTGATGACAATCATATTGTTTTTGGCCTTTTAACTTTTAATTGATATTGAAAATGCTTTAAAATACTTAATGAACAAATTAAAGAAAAATTTTATGGCAATATAAATGAACTCATTGTCCTTGGGAGCTGTCTTCATTCCCTCTTCCGTTCTTAGCATGTCGCGTAGTCATAACAATATTCTTCTTTATTCTAGGGGCAACACCTCTCTAAGGTAATACCTACACAACATGTTTTAACCCACCTATCAACTCTACTTCGAGATAATGAGAACACCTAATTCTATTTCTAGTTAATCAGCAATGGCTAACTGATCTATATTTCTAAGCAGTTCAAACAATGTTGTGTTACATTCATTCTCTATTGTTACATTCATTCTCTAATCTCTATTAACTGTCCCTCGTATATACAGACATTCTCTTATAATCCACATAACACAAGTACATAATTAAACAAACCCATTACACACTGTTAACTGCAGAATAAAAAAATTAAATAAGAGAAAGAGTACACAGGCACACTTTTATCTTCACTTATCCAGAACAAACGGTTACAAGATTCTAATGTAATATAGCTGTTAACCGTATAACTATTATTAATATGACTTTATTTCTGCTTTCCAATCTGTAAGATTCGTTTAATATAAAAACAACATATAAATAAAGACACCATTTCCCAAATAATTAATGTTGTTCCAGTAAAAATAAAAAGAAATGTAAAATATTCACCTTCTTCTTTTTCAGGTCTGTCCCTTGAAAGTATAATCATCTTCTCTTAACACACTGAACATGTGAGAGATTCAACAGTGCTAAGATGCATTTCTTTTTCAATGGACAAGGTCAAATATTATTTGGGATGTGAGCAACATTTCATTTGTTAAGTTGTTCTGCATCAACTCACTGTTTCAATAATTTCACTTAGAAAAAATAATTTGATTGCAATTGTGTAACTCCTAACCTTTGCCCCAAATAACACAAACCACCAGCCCAATACCAGTCCCAAACAGAACTCATTTCTGAATTGATTTCTTTTCTTTTGGACTAAAAATATGTGACCTTAAAAAATGTTTTCATCATTATCAGCATATGCCTGGATTTTTATAACTATTGTTAATATAGACCTTATTTGTTTGTAAACTTTTCATAACTTACCACAAAGTGATGTTTTGACAATAGTCAGCAAACAACAAAAAAAGAAGTTTTGAAACATTAAAGGACACCTCCGTTCCATGTGCCCATTTGAAATATCAAGACTGTTAACTAATCAATGGAAATCTAAAAACTAATCTTACAGGGATAAGGGGTATTCTTCTATTTCTCCATATGGATCCAATGAGGTCATGGATCCACATGAACTTCCTCTTCAAAAGATTCAACCTAAAGGGGGGGGCCCCCATGCATTCAGAACTAGAGATGAAACAGCAAAAAAAAAAAAAACAAAACAGGAAGAAAGAATTCCAGCACGAAGCCATGGCGACATTAAAAATTATCCTCAAAACGCCTCACGTGCTGATGTCATCGAGACCTTATGATCTCCCTACTTGGGTACAGACAAAAATCCCTTACTAATCAAACTGAAAAGCTGATTTCTCAACAGAGGAATGCCTCAAATCCTTGAAAATATTTTTTCTTCACTATGCTTGCTTTGCTTTGGCTTTTGCTGACTTCCCCCCCCTCAGCTGACTTGAATTGATCACCACTTAACTGGGCTTATATACCTAACCCCCCTTGTTTTGATTGTAGTTAAAAATTATTCAGATATAAGGACTAATCATATCCACTAATTAAGACCCCATACAACATATTTTTAACCCCCTCCTTGGAACTTGAGGGGCCCTCTCATCCTGAAGAAAAAGAAATGTAATTAATATCTTTCTAGTTATGGGTGGGATATTCAAGAGAACAGCATCGAAACATGAATGGATTATCTAGGTGAAACAGATCACCAGCCCAGTTTGGATGCATGAGACAAGTGCTCGGCCTGGTGCACTGGGAAGACCAGTGATGATCAGGGTGGAGAGGAGGTGGGAGGGGGACCGGGATGGGGAATACATGTAAATCCATGGCTAATTCATTTCAATGTATGACAAAAACGCACTGCAATGATGTAAAGTAATTAGCCTCCAACTAAAAAATAAATGGAAAAAAAAAAGAAATCCATTCCTTTGTGTCATTGTCACAACAGATATTGTGGCTATACATTTAGTAGCCGACAAACTTAGGCCTGCCCTGCCTCCAAAAAGGACTTTCTGGGATGCTTTTTCTTGAGAGACTTACTGGCCCTTCTCTTTGGTCCATGAGCTCATGTTTATACTACTAAAACTTTAATGAAAAGAATTAAAAAAGAATCAAAGAACACTATCAAAGGTGAACTATATAAGAACTTTAAATATATTCCTGTTCATTTAAGACAAATGTCAGGTCCAAATCAGGAAATATTTAAGTGTGTATAGGCTAATCATTACAATTTGTCAACTGGGACAAGCCATAGTATGTGGTTATTGAACTGCTTAGATTATAGTAACAATACTATGTAGTGCATTATATTACTCCAAATAACATGGAAGGTTACTAATAACTACAAATGGAACAGTTACCATTACTAGAGACATTCTTGGCTAGCTTAGACCAAGGAATGGGCCCCCACCATCGCTCCTTGAAGAAACAGACTGGGCCTAAACAATGGGACATTCATAAAACTTGCGTGCATAACACCAGAAGAACTTGGTACTTATGACCAGAACATTTCACAGGACCAATCATAGCTATATGCAATTATTTCTTTCACGAGTAAACCCATATCATATTTTATACAAGCCTATGTTCCACTTCCTTTTGTTGTAGCTCTCTAGTGGATTTTTAACAATTCAAATAAGACTTTATGTTTCTGTAAACTTGACATTAAATTGTAATCATTATATACTTAGTCCTTAACTCCTCTACGTACCTTACATAAATGACTCCCTTTTGATTCATCCAATCTCGACATAATCCTATGGTTACCAAATAAATCTCCAATGGCCCTGGAAGAAGGTCCCAAGGCTAGACCTTGCTTTTCCAGTTATTTACAAAATTGCTCTAGTGATCTAAACGATTCATTGTATGAACTGACTTTTGCAATTATAGGATTAAGTAGACTATTTGCACCATTGCTGCACATCGTCTAGCATTACTTGTACAAACTCAATTCATACACATAATTTTACACCCAAAATTGGACTAAAGATGCTCATACTATTAGCACTCGCAGCGCTCAATAGATGAGGAATAGTTTTTAAAAAATACAGGAACTTTAAGAACAGCCATCAAATGGTTTGGAGATCAATGAATCAGTATGTACAAAAACAATGATGCTAAAATGTGATTGTAAAGTTCTACTCAATTTCATGTTACCTCCTGTTCATTTCGTATAATTAGTGGCTACAACTGGAAGACAAATCAAGTTGTAAATTACAAAACATAATATGGATAATGCCTTTCTGAACATACAGATATTACAAATTACAATAAATATATGAAACTTTTCTAATAAACTGCCCTCGTCCACTATATTGGAAAACTTTAGTTAAACAATTAGTCTGATCTATTATCGGGGGACGATACCCAAATGGGATGTGTTCAAAGCCTGACTCAGAGCATTGAGTCTAGATCTATAAGTTTGGTTATTGTCTTAAACAATTATAGTTGATTGTCTACCATTGCGCCGTCAGAACAAAGATTGTCAAAACTGAACAAACTCTGAATGGTCAGATCTCTATCCTTACAAATATTATAACTAAATAAAAGGGTATTGTCAGTGATGTGTATGATTTCAAGATTCACGCTCTCGTGCTGTCTCTCATTAGATCTTTTATCCCTCGTCAAGCGTAACAGCACGCTGCTTCCCAGGGACTGAGGTCATGTGTGAGGGCAGCTTGGGGCTCCTTTATTTCAACATTTCTCTTAGACTAAAACTGCTTAGTTCCCTCATTCTCCTCATTCCCTTTCCTTGAGAGATGGATGGTCACTCCCGACCTTAATAACATTTAAACTATAATAAAAAGATTATTAATTAACTTCTCCTTGTACCCTTGGTAACAGTTGACTATACGTTTGGTTTTCTAGATCTCTATTTATTCCCAGAAAGATGGTTTCTGTACCAACAGCCTAATAAAAACTCATAGAAAAAATCATTAAAGCACCCTTTGCTCCTTCAGAGCTTAGTCCCCCGGGTCCTTTTTTGAGTACTCTCGCTCCTCCTTCTTCATCCTTTTACTTTCTGTATCATTGACGCATATACATCCAAGTTCCAGGCCGATTAAAGGACCCCCACAAATCAGACAAAGATGATTAATCTCAAAAATATACAGATCAACACCTGCAGTTCAACTACTCAGAAATATAAATGAGACCCAATAAAAAAATGTGCCAATGAACTTAAAAAACAGATAATTCTCCAAGGAACATACAGATGGGCTAACAAACACAATGAAAAGATGCTGTCAACATCAACTCATTATCAGAGAAATAAGAAATGCAAAATTCACAAAACCAACAATGAGGTACCATTACACGCACCAGTCAGGATGCCACTATGCCCAAAAGTCTACAAGGCAATAAATGCTTTTTAGTAGTGAGGGTGTGGAGGAAAAAGGGAGCCCTCTTACACTGTTTGGTTGGGAATGCAAACTAGTTACAGCCCGCTATTGGGAACAATGTGGAAGATTTCTTAAAAATCTGGAAATAGAACTGCCATATGACCCAGCAATATCACTTCTGGGCATACACACCAAGGGGGAAACCAGATCTGAAAGGGGGGAGACACATGCACCCCTATGTTCATCGCATAGCACTCGTTTATAATAGCCAGGACATGGAAGCAACCTAGATGCCCATCAGCAACGAATGGATGAGGAAAGCTGTGGTACATATACACCATGGAATATTACTCAGCCATTAATAAAGAATTCATTTGAATATCAGTTTTCTAATGAGAGGGATGAAACTGAGGAGCCCATTATACGAGTGAAGTAAGCCAGAGAAGATATAAAGACCATTTCAGTAACTAACGCATATATATGGAATTTAGAAAGATGGTAACGAATTACCCCTATATGAAAACAGAAAAAAGAGAGGACACAGATGTACAGAACAGACTTTTGGACTCTGTGGGAAGAAGGCGCTGAGGGTGGGATGTTTTTTTGAGAGAGAACAGCATCGAAACGTGTAAATATTATTTAGGGTGTGAAACAGATCACCAGCCCCAGGTTGATGCATTGAGACAAGTGCTCGGCCTGGTGCACTAGGGAAGACCTTAGAGGATTGGGTTATGAAGAGGGAGGGTTGGGAGGGGGGATCGGGATGGGGAAATACATTAAATCATGCTGATTCATGTCAGTGTATGACAAAAACGACTACAATATTGTAACAGTAATTAGCCTCCATACTAATAAAATTAACACACAGAAATCCTTGCATTCCATATACACTAACAATGAGAAAACAGAAAGAGAAATTAAGGAAACAATACCATTCACCATTGCAACAAAAAGAATAAAATACTTAGGAGTATATCTACCTGAAGAAACAAAAGACCTATACATAGAAAATATAAAAACACTGATGAAAGAAATCAAAGAGGACACAAATAGTATGGAGAAATATCACCGTGTTCATGGATTGAAGAATCAATATTGTCAAAATGGCTATTCACTACCCAAAGCAATCTATAGATTCAATGCAATCCCTATCAAGCTACCAACAGTTTTTTTCACAGAACTAGAACAAATAATTTCACAATTTGTATGGAATACAAAAAAACCTCGAATAGCCAAAGTAATCTTGAGAAAGAAGAAATGGAACTGGAGGAATCAACCTGCCTGACTTCAGACTATACTACAAAAGCCACAGTCATCAAGACAGTATGGTACTGGCACAAAGACAGAAATATAGATCAATGGAACAGAAATAGAAAGCCCAGAGATAAATCCACGAACCTATGGACACCTTATCTTCGACAAAGGAGGCAAGAATATACAATGGAAAAAAGACAACCTCTTTAACAAGTGGTGCTGGGAAAACTGGTCAACCACTTGTAAAAAGAATGAAACTAGAACACTTTCTAACACCATACACAAAAATAAACTCAAATGGATTAAAGATCTAAATGTAAGACCAGAAACTATAAAAAACTCCTAGAGGAGGAAATACATAGGCAAAACACTCTCTGACATAAATCACAGCAGGATCCTCTATGACCCACCTCCCAGAATATTGAAATAAAAGCAAAAATAAACAAATGGGACCTAATGAAACTTAAAAGCTTTTGCACAACAAAGGAAACTATAAAGCAAGGTGAAAAGACAGCCCTCAGATTGGGAGAAAATAATAGCAAATGAAGCAACACAAAGGTATTAATCTCAAAAATATACAAGCAACTCCTGCAGCTCAATTCACAGAAAAAATAAATGAACCCAATCAAAAAATGGGCCAAAGAACTAAACAGACATTTCTCCAAAGAAGACATACAAGGCTATGGCCTAAAAAACACATGAAAAGAATTGCTCAACATCACTCATTATCAGAGAAATGCAAATCAAAACCACAACGAGGTACCATTACATGCCAGTCAGGATGGCTGCTATCCAAAAGTCTACAAGAAATATAAATGCTGGGACCCGATCCCTCTGGGTCTTCCAGTGCACCCAGCCCGAGCACCTTGTCTCATGCACCCAACCTGGGCTGGTGATCTGTTTCACCCTAGATAATATACATGTTTCAATGCTGTTCTTTTGAAACATCCCACCCTCGCCTTCTCCCAGTGTCCACAAGTCTGTTCTATACATCTGAGTCTCTTTTTTGTTTTGCATATAGGGTTATCGTTACCCATCGGAGAGGGTGTGGAGAAAAGGGAACCCTCTTACACTGTTCATGTGGTGGGAATGCAAATATAGTACAGCCACTATGGAGAACAGTGTGGAGATTTCCTTAAAAACTGGAAATAGAACTGCCATATATGACCCAGCAATACCACTTCTGGGCATACACACCGAGGAAACCAGATCTGAAAGAGACACTGCACCCCAATGTTCATCGCAGCACTGTTTATAATAGCCAGGACATGGAAGCAACCTAGATGCCCATCAGCAGACGAATGGATAAGGAAGCTGTGGTACATATACACCATGGAATATTACTCAGCCATTAAAAAGAATTCATTTGAATCAGTTCTAATGAGATGGATGAAACTGGAGCCCATTATACAGAGTGAAGTAAGCCAGAAAGATAAAGACCAATTACAGTATACTAACACATATATATGGAATTTAGAAAGATGGTAATGATAACCCTATATGCAAAACAGAAAAAGAGACACAGATGTATAGAACAGACTTTTGGACTCTGTGGGAGAAGGCGAGGGTGGGATGTTTGAGAGAACAGCATTGAAACATGTATATTATCAAGGGTGAAACAGATCACCAGCCCAGGTTGGATGCATGAGACAAGTGCTCAGGGCTGGTGCACTGGGAAGACCCAGAGGGATGGGATGGAGAGGGAGGTGGGAGGGGGATCGGATGGGGAACACATGTAAATCCATGGCTGATTCATGTCAATGTATGGCAAAAACCACTACAATATTGTAAAGTAATTAGCCTCCAACTAATAAAAATAAATGAAAAAAAAATCCTTTATGGATTGACTGGATTTGATCTCCCTGGCTGTCCAAGGGTAACTCTCAAGGGGTCTTCCTCCAGCATCCCTGGTTCAAAAGCATCAATCTTTGCATAGCTCAAGTCTTCCTCCTTAATGGTCCAACTCTCACAACCGTGATACATTGACAACTGGAAAAACCATAGGCTTTGACTATATGGAACCTTTTCTACAAAGTGAAATCTCTCTGCTTTTTTATACACTGTCCTATGTTTTGTCATAGATTTTTCATTCCAAGGAGAAAGTGTCTTTTAATTTTCATGCTGCAGTCACTGTCTCAGTGATTATTTGAAGTCCAGCAGGTGAGCAGTCTATTTTGTGTCACCATAAATACACACCCACCTGATCAGTCCAGGGGGTCCTCTCTAGAACAAGCACGCAAGTGGCCTGCAGCTGGCACTTTCTCTCTCCTTTCCTCACTTTGCAGCTAAGGAGCAAGCAACTAGAGTACAGCAGAAACCGAGTTCAAATCCAAGCTCTATCCACTTGCTGCTTTGTGGCCTTGGGCCCGTCGATTGTCCCTCTAATCTTCATGTCCTCTCCTGTAAATAGAGAGGTGGGTTTATACCCCCCACGTATTTACTCCTCAACAACAAACTGAACATGACCACTCACTCGTACCATGCACAGTGCTGGGCCCAAACACGGATGAACAAGACAGACAGGTCTCTGGATTTTTTGCTCATGTCTTATGGGGGAAGCAAATAGGAAATAGGACCAAGTAAGAAGGTGGTAGTGATGATGGGAAAATAATCGTGTGACCTGCTGGAACGTGTCCGAGGAGGCTCTTCTGAATGGGGCAATCAAAGAGGCCTCCCCGAGGAGGTAGGGCCCCGTTACAGAGTTCAAGCTTTAAAAAGCCTGCCTCACGCTAGGCCAGGCTATTAAAAACAAGAGAAAAGGTTTGGGGCAAGGTATGGGTGACTTTATTTGGAAAGCTAGAAGACCAAGGGGGTGGTGAACTGATGTCACAGAGGACCATCTTTGCTTGTGTGCAGCCACATCTGACTCTTTTTGACTGGACTGTAGCTGGGGAGGCTCCTCTGTCCATGGATTTTGCAGGCAAAAATATGGAGTGGGTTCCATTTCCTCCTCCAGGGATCTTCCCTACCCAGGGACTGAACTCTAGCCTCCTGTTTTTCCTGCATTGCAGGCATATTCTTTACCCACTGGGCCATCAATTAAGCTGAAAACCCATCTTACTGAAGTTAGAATTAAAGCTTCTTTTATTCTCAAAGGGGGGTTGGGGGTGTAACTGGTTGTTGCAAGTTCTGATGCTAGAACACTTTGTTCTTGCAGTTATCCACAAAGGTCCAGTTACAATGTTCCTGTAAACCTCCAGTAACACAAATGTTATTCTTTATGCCACAACTTTCTATCCCTATATGAATAAAAAGTTTTATGCCTTTAAATGTCAAGGCTGGGGACAAAGCCTTGAGAATGGGCTACCACCGTGTATTTGGACTAAGCACAGAAACAGAGCACAGAGGTTAAAGGTAAAGGAATAGTTACAATATAGAATCATTGTTTGTTCTTCTCTGTTAGGAACCTTTGAGCAAAACCTGATGACATGGAGAAGTGTTAGTGATAAAGATCAACCCCACACACATTCCCCAACCGTGGCCAGCCCTGAAAGGACCCACACCAGATGAAGCAATCAAATGGACTTTAAAAGTGACATTTCTTGCTTCCTTCCCTCATATGTGCAGAGATAAATGGAGAAAGTGAGGCAATTTCCCTCCATGTCTAAGCCAAGGGTGAAGTAAGAACTAAATCATATTGGAACTCACACTCACAGTAAGTCTGGCCAGACCCTCAAGCAGGAAAAACCACGTTGTCTATAGTTTCCACCTACCGTAATAAAGATCAGGAAATTTAACCAGACCCTGAAAGACAACACTGAGTCAGGGCAGATCTGTAAGTTGGTATTGCCAACTTCTTGGCACAGGTACCATGGAGAGCAATATAAGCTGGCTTAAAAAAAAAATTAATGACACAAGGAACATTTTCAGGAAAGTCCCTGAAGACCATGAGAGTGTCAGCTTACAATTTGCACAAGGATGGGATTTTTTTTTGTTGATACCAGTTCTCTAAAAGTAAGCACTGGACTACCCCCACCACCCAAAAGTGGGAGGATTGGAGAGGGATTAATAGAGTAACATCCATGTGGTGGGAGGAAGGGTGTTTTCTCACCCACCACCGAACCCCCAAAAAAAAAATTTTTTTTTTTGGGAAAAATGTGTATGTAAGCTGCAAGAGTAAGTGTTAGTTGCTCTGTCATATCCGATTCTTTGTGATCCCCATGGACTGTATGCCCACGGAAGCTCTTCTGTCCATGGAAAGTACTCCAGGCAAGAATACTGCGAGTGTGTTGCCATTCCCTTCTCCATCACTCAAAAGGAGAGGAAGGAGCCTGCAGGGGGAAGACAGCACATTTTATCCTAATTCATGTTGTCTGCTTAATTAATGGGCAAAGGCACTTGGCCAGGTATACAGCTGAGGTGAGTAAACTCCTGTCTCAGTGCAAGGGCATCGTGGAGAGCACTGACCCAGGTTATGATAAAAATGGATTACAATAATGTCTACTGATCCAAAGATCATACTCCTCACTATACAACAGGTTGATAATTAAGAGAACAGTTGTTAGGACCTAGAAACATGACTTTAGACCTGAGAAGGAGAAATAGCATATGACATCCCTTATAAAGATGGAATCTAAAAGAAATGATACAAATTAACTTACTTACAAAGCAGAAGAAACAGACTCACAAATTTTAAAGAATAAAATAATAGAACTTATCGGTTGCATGGCAAAATAAAGAAGACTGGAAGAAGGGATAGTTAGGGAGTTGAGGAAACAAAAATTAAAATAAAAATAAAATGGCTCAATAGAACACATTGCTGAAATCTTTAATAGAATAAACCAACAAGGTCCTAGCAGTTATAGCACTCAGGCGATACTTTGCTACCATTCATTATAGACATCATTTCGGCAAGCTCTGGCAATGTGGGAGGGACAGTTTGTGTGGTAGAAATCACCGAGGAAGAAACAAGATAATAAGGATGATCATGTGTAGCATGAGGACAGAGAAGCCTGTCAAGATAAGTGGGCTAATTCACGGGATCGCGAAAGAGTAGGACTACGAATATTGACTGAAGGAATTTCTTGTAACAACAACTAAATATGTAATTGGCTGTAGTCGCTCTAGCTATATTCATACTGAAAACAATTATACGAACAATACCTTGTGATATATATCAAAAAAGTCAAAATGTTTTAATTAAAAGAAAGCGAAATAGACTTGGATGACCAGAATCTCATGACTAGTGACATTGTTGAGTATCACAAAGCTTCCCAGTCAGAAAGGGAGCCTACAATACACTCTTCAAGAGTGAAGAGGGAAAATGGACCAACCATAATCGACAGCCAGTGACAAGAAACACAGAGCGATCAGATGTCGGTGTGTACTGGCGATTAAAAATTTAACCCACAGGGTTGCAAGCGCCTCTCTGGGGCCCCACAGGGTCCACACCTCTCCGCCTCCCTCTGTCTCATTCATTTACCCATCACAGCCTCAGTCAAGTCAAAGCCTTTGTCTAGTGAAAGAAAGACATTGCACCCAATATACATAACCCTTTGAAGTGGTTAGCTCCACAGTTAGTGAAAAACATAGTGTATTAACGAAGGGGAAATGGGGTTGTGAGGAGAAGACCGCACAACCACCCAAACTCAAAAGAATGGACTTGGAGACATGAGATGCAGCAGGAAGCAAGGCTTTGATGATGGTCTTGCAAGATGGGGTGTCTGGTGGGCAGGCACCCCCGGGAGTCATTGCACAGAGCAAGTAATCCTAGCACGCAAGTCCCTCCCCCCGTTCCTCCCCGGCTGAGTACTATGGGGTGAACAGTCTTCCCAGACGTCCCTCGGTTTGTCCCCGCCGTCTGCATGGGGTGGCCCCTCCCTGACGTCTGGTTTCCTCCTTTCCTTCGCGCCCATTCCCGTTTCTGTGTTTTGAATTCACCAACAGAATGAACCCTTCTGAACATTCTGGGCATCCCGCCCTCCTTTGTTTGCCCAGACTTCCCAGTTTTGTAAGTCTTATGGCTTTCATCTGTTACATCAGCGAGCTGTCACTCAAAGCTAGCTGTTCTTAAAAAAGGGACCGCTTAAAATTTTTATTTCTTACAGGCTCAATTGAAAGTGTTTGTTTGTTTTTTTTGTTTGTTTAAGATTAAAGTAAAAACATCATTTGTATTCCATTAGGAATGATCCAATAGACTTCAGGATACATGTTAAATATACAAAAATTAACCCGTTTCTGTATTCCGGAGTTATCAAACTGTGGTCTATGGACTAAACCTGGCCTATGGCTATCTTTGAAAGATATGCAAGAAAGTAATTCTATATTTTTCAAGGATTATAAAAGAGGGGGAGGAAAAAAGAAGGAGGAGTTCCTGAACATGACTTGCAAGCACTAAAATATTTTACTATGTGGGTGTTTATAAAAAAGATTAGCCAACCCTGCTATACACTAGCAGCAAACAATTGAAAAATGTTTTCACACATCATTTTTCAAGAATCATGCTTTGGGAAGAGTGGGATATTCAGGAAATAAATCTAACAAAATATGTTCATAAATTTCCCAGGATGAAAACTTCAAGCCACAGATGAAAGAAAATCCATAAATCCCCAAAGTGAGTGGAAAGTTTTTTTAAAAAATTGTTTATAGAGCAGAAGACTCAATGTCATTAAGATGTTGGTGGTGGTGGTTTAGTTGCTAAGGGGTATCTGATCTTTGTGACACCATGGACTGTAGCCACCAGGCTCCTCTGTCCATGGATTCTCCAGGCAAGAATACTGGAGGGGGTTGCCATTTCCTTCTCCAGGGATCTTCCCGACCCGGGGATGGAACCCACATCTCCTGCATTGCAGGCAGATTCTTTACCTACTGAACCATCAAGGAAGCCCCATTAAGGTGTTAAGTCTCCTCAAACTGATCTACAAATTCTAAGTAATCCCAATCCTAGAAGGACTTTTGTTTGAAATAGATAAGCTGATCACAAAATCTACATGAAAATGCAAGGAACTTTTGAATAGCCAATATATTTCTGAAAAAAGAACAATGTAAAATAGTTGAAGGATTTATAAACCCCTTTTAAGATAACAATAAAACAACAGCAATCATGACAGTGTAATATTGATCAAAGACTGAAAACATAAATCAATGCAAATGAATATAGAGTACCATATATTTAAAAAAAAAATGCAGGGCAAGTCAATGTGCAAATGATAGTCTATTCAATAAATTCTATCTATAAAAATTGACCTCCACATTAAAATAAAAATGTCCCAACACATACCTCATACCTCATGCAAGAACTGAACAGAACTAAATGACATAAATTGTATTACTTTCAGAATGAAATATATAACGTCATCTTTGTGGCCTCAGTTAGCAATTGTTTATATATTCAGTACCATAAGCATACATCATACTGAGGAGGGCCTATTAACACCACTCCAGTAACTCTTTCCAGGACAATCCCCATGGAAGGTAGGCTTTGCAGTCCATGGTGTTGCAAGAGAGTTTTGATATTGACTGAGGTGACTGAAGCACAGCTACTAGCAGTCAAGTATGAACTCATCAAAAGAACGAACAAACATTGGACTTTATGATACAATTTCTGAATGATTTCTCTCGTGAGAGACTTAAGATAATGTTCCAAGACAAGCCATACACTAATAATAAAGATTTACAAATAAGCATATCTCATGAAGGACCTATTTATGCAAAATAACACATAATCAAAAGTAAACCGCGCACTCCAAACCATTTCCCTGACAAGCATTTCCAGGACATTCTACTCACCTTAGTCCCCCAGTACCAATGGCCTATCAACTGGGACAAAGAAATCTACAAATGAGATGAGATATAAAGTACAATACCAGTATTCATTTTGTTGTGCATTTGTAACTAAAACACAACATTGTGTAAATACAACTATACACCAATAAAAAATTTAGATTAAAAAACTTTAAAACTAAAGAACAGGCAAAAGTATTGAATAGGCACTTTACCACAGAAGATATGATGGAAGACCAATAGGCACATGAAAAGCTGTTTCAACAACATTAGTCATTAGGAAAATGCAAACTAAGATCACATGAATGTATCACTTGCACACCTGTGAATAATTGCTTGGGGAAAAAGCATGAGTGACAGTACCAGGTGCCCGTGCTATAGGTGTGGGGGAAACATTCTAATCTTATACTTAGCCCGACAGATACATGTAAAATTACATGTATGCCTAGTGAAAAACAGTATGGAGAGATCAGACTTTAACCCAACAATAAACTTCAAAAATACCAATTACATATGAGCCAGTAAGAAGACTGTAGATCAGAATCAAATAGAATATATCTGCACGCGTTCCATCCTCACTGCCGTAGCATATAACTCACAACAGACCATAGATATGGAAACAGCCTAACTGTCCGCATCAGTTGGATAAAGAAAAACACTCAGAAAATACTATTCAGGGTTCATGAGAAAAAAAAGATGAAAGCTTGCTCCATTGGTAACAACGTGGGTGGAACGTGAGGGCATTAATGCTAAACTAAAAGTTAGAGAAAGAACTAAGCACGCCTGTGGAGCCTTCTATATCTGTGGATTCTGCATTCACTGATTTAACCTACCATAAGTTCATAAAACAAATCCTTTCCCCAGACATATTTAATTAGGACGTGCTGATGTGCCAGGCTATGCTGTCACCCTCGACCTGCTACCCCTCATTTACCTAAATTGCTGGTGGTGCTGGAGCAAGTTGCTTCCACCCTTCTGAAATCCCTCTTCTTCTGTAAAAATAGGTTATGGAATTTGATCTTGGCAATGGCTGTCGGATGATTACAACAGAAACCGTTGACAACAGCAAGTAATAGACTTCCTTTATATTGAGCCCCTCCTCCACCCGAAGGTGTTTTACATGTGTTTGCCTTCTTTCAAGTGGTTTCCACCGTCTTGGAAAGTTTGGTAACTAATGAAATGCTCCACCTACAGATAACGGGAAGAGTCAGAGCTTAGTGGTATCAGGGTACCCAGATGGTGACGCGCCTGAGGCAGAGACGTAGGTTCCCACCAGCTGTATGGCTTTTGTTGTGAGTTCACACGCTCACATGAAATATACTCATCTCAGTTTCCTCAACTATATAAAATGAAAAAAAAAGTTACCATATGGCTTGTGATGTGTGTTACGTTCCGCACCTCAGTTAATATTACCCGACTCTTTACAACACTATGGACTGTAGACCACCCCCTCTCCTCTGTCCAATGGAGATTTCTCCAGGCAAAGAATGACTGGAGTAGGGGTGCAACGCAGTCACCTTCTCCAGGTGATCTATCCCTAACCTTCAGGGAAGGGCTTAAAAACAGCCTTCATTGGCTTACGTTGGAAAATGCTGGTGTGGTGGCTACAATTACCTACTCTTAGGCTGGCCTGCCTATTCCTCCCAGACACAACAGTATGGATCCTGCAGTGAGCTGACTCCTCTGACAGACATTCGGGGACTCTTTCTCTTGTTGTGTCCCAGGATGGCTGCTTGGATTTATCATATTCTGAGGCTCTTGTCCTGCCTAACCCTGAATGTGAATAGAACTGTCATGTAACTATAGAGGTGAAAATCTATGGAAGGGAAGGAATAATTCTGGAGGCATGGGGTGCACCACCAACCCCACTGACAGTTTTGAAAGGTCTTCCACTAATATTGATTCCCCTGGCCAGTGTTGTGAGTAGGAGGTTTCAGGGTTACTCCCCAGCATCCTACCAGTCAGTGTCAGGAAGGACTCTCCTTCCTCCCCACACTGACTTTCCCCTGATTCAGGTAGCTCCTGGCCAGGTGACACCATAGCCCATCAAAGGTCTCTCATCACGGGCAGAGAACCACTCCCACGAGGGCCAGGAAGAGCATGGTAACAATTCAATGAAGATCCTTTGGGTTGGAGCATCCTAAAATAAAGGCTGTAAAAGATCGCTCTAAGGTAATCTCCCCATTGGTGTCCACCATTTTTGGCCTGAGATTTACATCTTTATAATAATCCCTGGATTAAACAGGTCATTGTCCCATTGTGAATGAGGGGGAGCATCAGAGGGGAAATGGCTTAGGCCCTGGTGAAAAGACAGAACCAGGGTTTCCTATCCAGTTCTGCAACTCAGGCAATAACTAGTTATTGCCTTGCCCTCGTTTGAGCCTTCATTTGCTCTTTTTCATAACCCGTTCACGAGGATGACTTGGGTCTTGTCCATCACTTGGGTCATGCACTTGGGTCTTGTCTTATCACCTTGGGACTCCTGCCGTGACCCCGGAGTGCTGGCCCAGAGCACTGAGTGGAATGTGTGATGTATTAGCTGTGGTCTTGACAGAACTTCTCTGCACACAGCAAGGTGTACTTTGCGTGGAGCACGTCTGACCACACGAGGAGGCAAGTATTTATATAATACAGTACCTGGCACATAGTAGGGGCATGACTCTTTTAGAGCAACCAGCCACATAGTAGTACATTCTTTGTGTATGTGTTGGGGCATTCAACAGGCATGCTTTAGTGTAGAGACACACTGGATATGATATATGTTATTGATGTTTTAGATGGTACCCCCAGTGTGGTAGTGAGCTTCCCCATGTGACTCGTTGGTAAAAGAATCCACCTGCCAATGCAGGAGATGCAGGAGAACATGGGTTCGATTCCCTTTGGGTCATGAAGATCCCCTGGATAAGGAAATGGAAACAAACCATTCCAGTTATTCCTTGCCTGGAAAATTCGATGGACCTGAAGATTCCCATCCCGGTAGGCTAACAGGCCATAAAGGGTTGCAAAAGAGTCGAACGATGACTTGAGTGACTAAACAATAACCCAGCATATAGTGAGTACCCATTATGCAAATATCTATCATACAGTCCCATATGCATGTGTCTGTGCTAAGGTCGCGTTCAAGTTGTGTCGGACTTGCATTGCACCCTTTGACGCATAGCCCACCAGGCTCCCCTGTCCATGGGATTCTCCATGCAAGAATACTGTGAAAAAAAAAAAAAAAAGGGTGGGTTGCCATGGCCCTCATGTCAGGGGATCTTCCTGATCCAGGGATTGAATTGTCATATCATAAGTCTCCTCATTGGCAGGGATTCTTTACGTGAGCCACTAGAGACCCACCTGGGAATGTCCCACATAGTCAATGTTGCTTTTGTAAGTACTCTATGCACGAGAGTAGTTATAAAAAAAAAGCGCGCAGTAAGACACAACAGCAGGAATGCTTTATTTTTAAGGCATGTGGCACACAGTAGGCATATTTATGTAGAGCAACCTGCATGCAGTAGGTGTGCTTTACATAGATGACCAAGCTCACAGCAGGCATGCTTTGTAGTGCTTCTGAACATAGTAGCATGCTTTATGTAGAATTTCTGACCCCCTGTAGGCATGCTTTTTGAGGTTTCCCCGCACAGAGTTGGCAATCTTTACATACAGTTGTCTGCACAGAGTAGGCTTACTATATGTGGGGTACTGGCACATGTCGTGGTCTGTGTATGGGTTGGGAAAAAAATTTCCAGACATGAGGCAGAATGGGGAGGGGAGTATTTTATTAGAGTAGGAGATGGGTTTTAGAACAGCGGGCAGGCTCAAGGGAGCCGAACACTTTCCAGGCTAGTAACCAATTGTTACAGCCTCAAAACAGAAAATTCCCACTGCGTGGTGGCATTGGGTAGGTGATCGTTAGGATGCTACGTGTGTATTTAGTTGTGTCTGACTCTTTGTAACCCATGGACTGTAAAAAATAAAAAAAAATGCCCGCCAGGTTCTCTTGTCCATGGATTCTCCCCAGGCCGAGAAATGCTTGAGTGGGAAGTTATATTGGGTATTTTAGCCGAATTAACTTGGTGCAGGAAAGGCAGCGGCCAGTTTAGGTATTGGGGGTTCACAGCAACGTTGGCTAAGAGACTTGGTTCATTTCCAGAAGCTTTTTTGGTCCTGTGGCCTTGGCAGAGGGTTTCCACAACATACACGTAGAACAAATGGTAGTACGCTCGCCTTTTTTCTCCTCTCATTCTGAGTCTGATTTGTAGGTGGCTCTAGAGTCTCTCAACCATCTTCCTGTATAAACCTTCTCACTCCGCCCATCCCAGGGTCTTATTCCAGTCATTCCCATATCCCAGGTGGGGAGACTGAGGGCCCCACATAGGGTATGCATAGCCCACAGTCCGATAGCAAGGGCTGGGCAGAGTCACTCCCGAGCTCTGCGCGTCGGCCCTGGGTGGACCCTGCTACTCATCTAGGCCCCTCCCAAGCCCTCCAGGAGCCCTCTTTTGTTCCAAATGGCCCGTTATCTTCTGAATGTCTGATACAGGTAATTCCCCAGTACAGGCAGGTATTCCTCTATGTTCATTCTGGCAGTAAGTCGACATACATCTCGACTCTGCCTAGGTGATCACCTGGGGCTGCTTTGAGATACAAAACAAACACACCTGACCTCCTGCTTCAGGCTGTGTGTGCCCCAAAGGGCCAGGAAATTAAAGGTTTTCTGAGCTTCCTGATTCTCAAGGCCTGGAATGGGGTGTGAAGGCTTTCCTGGCCCATGAGTGGAGAGGAGCCTGGCAGAAATCGTTGCCCTGGGGCCCCTCCTGTATGTGCTTTTGCCTGCCACATGCAGCGGCCTTGGAAGTGCAGGGCTTGCTGCGAACCTGGAGCCCAGAATCACCTTTGTCTGCACCACAACTTGCACCCTGTGGGAGGCACTGAGGTCCAGAGGAGCCAGTGTCCGCAGCGGCGGGCAGGGAGTGAATCCTGAGCTGATTCACAGGCAGCTCTGGGTAACACCGTGCTCGGTCCCCTCTCCCCCCACCCCTGTATCCAGACAGCTGCCAGTTTGGGGAGGAATGTAAGAAAGCAGTGGGATTGGCTGGCTTTAGCCCGGCCCCTGGGCAGCTTTCCTCTACGATCTTGGGGTCAGACCCAGCCATCCCAGAGGGAGGGCAGAAGAAGTTGTGTGGGACAAGCCAGCCCACACAGAAGTGTACGAGGCTTGGGGATCCTGGCCCAAGGTTGGGAAGGCAGATGCCCAATGTCAGAGATGGCTCCAGGGAATGAGATGACCCAGGAGATGAGTGGATCCGTGTGTGTGTGTCTGTCTGTCTCTGTCTCCTCTTCCCTCTTCCCTCTGAATTTCTGTATCTCGACTCCTTCTCCTCTCCCCGTCTAATGGCACTCTGGTCCCATCGCCTGTCCTGCGCTGTCTCATAGCCCCTTCTTGCCCGGCCGCAGCAGTACACAGGGACAACTCCCCCAACCCTGCCCCTGCACGTGTCCCTTGCACCTCTCACCACTAATCCCTGCTCTGCCTCATCAGACGTCCCCATCACTGGCCTCATCCTTCCTACCTCAGGATTCCACCCTCCCAACCCCATCAGAACCAAGATGATTCTGGAGCTGAGCCTGTTTCCTGACTGGGACTACTGCGGCCGGTGGCAGCCTCCCCCGTTGCTGCTGCTGCAGAGTGGCTGCTATGTCGGTGGACTCTCTCTGGATCCTGGTCCTGTGTCCTGTCCCTGAACCTTCACGCTCCTACCATACAACTCTCACGTTACCACCCCGGTGGCGCCGATGTTTCCCACAGGCAGCCTCCCAAACAAACACAACTGGTTATATTGGTTCACCAGAGTCGGGGTGAGTGTGGGCAGCATGTTGATCTGGGCAATCAGGGTAGATGGACTTGCCCTGAGTGGGTCACGGCATGGGGCCTCGTGTTTTTGGCTGCTGGGTTCTAGGGACAAGCCCGGAGAAGGACAAGTGAGGCCAAGGAATTCCCCTCTTCCCTCACCTCATTAATCCCTCTACTTTTCTGCCATCGAAGACCTTTCCCCACATCCTGTCCCTTCCAGTCCTAGCCTGCTTTGGGGTCCATTCCCTGCCTGATTCCCACACATTATGCACCTGATAAGATTCACCATCCAGCATCTGCTCTGCACAATGACCCATATCCAGATGTCTCTTGCTCTGAGCCACAGCTTTCCTAATGGAAATAACTACCACCGGGTCCCCCATTCCCGGACATCTACAGAGCACAGCTCTGGCCAACCCCCCTCATGCCCTGCAAGCGACCCCCCTTCCTCTAAATTTTTAGAACTCTCATCACCCTACCCCAAAGAGATGATGACCCAAAATAGGCCTGTTGCCCAATCTAGATAAAGTCAGCTACTCACTTCCCCTTTCGAGAAGCCTTCTTATAAACCAAGCTACCCCACCTCCATCACCGCTCCCTAGCTTGTGCTCCAGACTGTAACTTATGACTTTACAGAAAAGACCCGACTCAGGATAAATGAAACGCGGTAAAACAACCAATCACTTAGTAACCACCCGTCCCCAATTTGATGTTGGTTTTGTAAGGGAGCAGACTACATAACTGTGCCCAGTCCATGACTGGAGACTTGACTCTCTTTGTACCCCCCTCGCCCCCTCCTCTCGCTGCTGCGCGCTGCTTCAGCGCTCAAAACAATTGCTTGATGACCGAGGTTATCAACTTTAAGCCATCATCCACCCTCAGTCAAGGACAAGAGGTATATATTCAGCTCCCCCTATCTTGCAGGACAACTTTTCCTTCATCATGCCTGGGGTTTAGAACTACAACTTGGGGGAGGACTTATTGCAATTACTATTCATTAAGGCATAACGTGCATCACGATTACGGCTGAGACTGGGGTGGTCGCAAAGCCCTACTAGTGAAGATGGCACGAGGTTCCATTATCGTTTTATGAGGGTCTCAGCGAGCCCTGGAGGCGGAAGCAGAAATGTTACAACAGTTCTCCAGTTCGGCCGTCCTCACTCCAAGGCGCATGGCCATGGGGCCCGTTCAGTCACTCCTCTGTGTGGACTTCAGCTGAGCCAACCGCCCCATCTCTGGGCTTTGAATCCTCACCTTAGGGCCTTGGAGAGGGAGCAAGTCACAAAGGTGAAAATGATCTATGTCAGCTGCCTAGAGAACCTCGGGTATTTTGTCAGTTTGAATGGAGCATCATTAGGGAGAGGGTGCTTCTCTACTAGGGAGAGCAACCCACACTTCTTCCCCTTTGATGGAATATTGATCCATTTCTTCTTTTGAAAAATGGCATCTAATGAAGGGATGCCCATAGCATCGCAGAGAAACAGACATATATGCAACTCTGCAACTGGAGCCTATAATTCACGACATTATAGATATGTTCCCCCTTTGGTTTTACAGCAGAGCACAATTCTATCCCTGGGGGATGGCCAGGGCTATAAGGTCAGAGGTCTGCAGAACCTTGCCATGCAAGAAATCAGAAGCCAGGTAGAGCAGGAAAAATATGGGACAGGTTGGACCCTGCCCAGTGACCCAAGCCCAGTCACCTGCTACCCACAAAGCTGCCCACTGAGGCCCTCCTTCTTAGATTGCCCTTGCACTGGGACCACTCCAAGGACAAGAAAAATGTGTCTTCTCAGCCAAGATCTGCCTCCCTGTGGGCAGAGAGCCTATCTTCTCCCTGTGCCCTGGAATACACCCTTAGGACTTAAAAAGCCTCCAGTCCCTTTCCTCCCCCAGAGGGAAGGAGGAAGCAGGATTCCCTCCATCTGTGAAGGGATCCCAACTCTGTCCACTGCAGTGGGACTCCCCTTCTGCAGAGTGATGGCCCTTACCTTGCTCACAGGTCCCCCCCCCCATGGGGGCAGGCTTGAGCAAAGTAACTAGCTTGGTGCCCAAACAACCTCAGGGTTACTTGATGTGGATGGCCCCATCATCCCCCTGTCGTTTTTTTCTCTCCTGCCACCCTGACAAGCATCCGGTACATTTCGCCAGTGCTTCAGTACCAGGCAGAGCTTGTGGTGGTTGGGGGTGGGTGCCATGACACACCTCAGGGCTTCCAGCCCCTCCCTGACCACACTTCCATGTGGCCCATATCAGGACCCCAACCCCTCCCCTCCTCACTGCCATCTTCCTCGTACCCTTCATGCCAATGGCCATCCCAATCTCAAACAGCTTCCCCCTTCTCACACTGGCCATTTACACCCCCACCCTGGTGAGTCCTGGGTAAAATACAGGACTTGAAAATCAGATTGAGGCAAGAGAAATTAGATCTGATGACCTGGTGCGGTCCAGGCATTGGCAGTAGTGAAATGAGTCACCGCAAACCCAGAAAAGAATCAAGGTTCACATCTGATGGACGCTTGGAAAGGCTTCCTGGAAGAGGAGTTGTAAGGAACTGGGTCCCCACGAACATTAATGAGCAGAAATTTCTTTAAAACCGAGTATGGAAGATTATGCATGGAGCATCCATAACATCCTTGGTCCCCTGGCCTGGCCTGTCCCTCATTCCCCACGCCTCACACTCCCTATCTCCTAGGTGCCCCCGCAAGCCTGAGCCAATATGTTCTATATACGGCTTGCACCCCTCACACCCAACTACATCAGAGCTTGCTTTAGAGTTGGTACACTCTGAGACTCCTGCAATTACACACCACAGGACAATGACATCCTCACCTCTATGCACCTGCCGATCCCAAGTGTGATCCACTTTCTTTCCACTCTGGCAAACTGCCCGCATACGTCTTGGAAGCTAGGTTTCAGTGGTCTCACTTGCATTCCCAGCTAGAAGGATCCCGGTCTTCTACGAATCCAGTGCCCTCTGGTTATCTCCAGATGCCAGCGGAAATGCTTCTCTCTCTGAGTGAGCGACGTGACCACAACCCACAGCCAGCTGGCTCCTCACTAAATCCCCCTCTTGTCTCCCATAGAGCACCGACAAGTTATCCTTCACGTATGCCTCTATGTTCCACTCGACAAAATTACCAGGTAAGCATTGGGAACAGGCAGCGTGGTAACAGAGTCCTCGCTTCAGACACTGAATGCTTAGCTTGCAACACATGAAGAAGGCCGGCAGCTCTCGACTGGCTGCACTCGATAAGTATATCTTCCAGCTGTTAGTGCGTAGTAAAATGCCACCGAACTGTATGATCTATGGAAAGAAAAGAGAAGGACTCTGGAGTGAACTGTAAAGACCTGTCTTCCGAGAACAGAGAGGGGTAATCGTGCAGACCTCAGATTCTATCCAATCTCTATTTAATATCTCAGAAGAAATCTGTTTTCATTGTTTAGTTCTGTTCCTCTGTGGTGGCTTCCTATCATCTTGGTAACACTGAATCCAACAAGCTCAACCCCCGTGGAAAAGTGAGCTCATTGACAACATTTTCAGGAAAAGACACAGGATTTCCTTTTATTTCCCTAGCCTGTGTCATAGGACCCATTCCTGTTCCCTGAAACTCTGAGTATCCAGTCTTGGAGGTTGTTTAAGGTCCTCTAAGCTGTTGTCTTGAGGCTCAGAGTGATTTGATGGTTAAGAACACAGACCCTGGGTTCAGACAGATGTGGGCACGTGTCTCAGGCTTATTGTCTGAGAGAAGTGGGCCACAGACTCTATCATCAGAGCCTCAGTCTCCTTATCAGGAATATGGGGATGGAAGAGAAGTCAGGGGAACACAGTGTTTGGGATCCAAACAGGAAAGACCTTCCATCCTTATACTCAGGGGACCCAATTATCATGTATGGAGGATAAGGGTAGAGAGGGTGGCAGGAGGCTGAGGACAGAGAAGAGCTGCTGGAAGTGATTCATTGTCCCAGCTCTGGATCCATGCCCTGCAGGTCCTTCCCTCTGGCAGCCTAGAAGAGTGTGAATTGGGTTCTACTTGTTCCTCTCCAGATTCAGAGCTCAGAGGAAGGTCTCTGTACACACAGGGCTGGCCAGCACCTATGGGGATGCATGCTGCTGGTGGTGGGGCCCTGGCGCCCAATCATCCGCATCTTCCACCCACCTGCATCAAGCCTGTGCTCTTTGCTTCAGGTAGGCACCTCTCTGGCCATAGCTTGCCCATGCCATGGTCTCTGTGTTGCCTCTAGTTGTACAAGTGACCAGGATGCAGGCAGAGGGGGGCATAGCAAAGATGCCACTGTTTCCCACTGCAGAATCCAGCTGCATGATCTCCAGTCATGTCTCTGCAATGTCTGCTGAATGGCCATGTCTGATCAGATTACGTTTCTACGTAGATTTTGGCTACAGTTTGGTTTTTATTAAAATCTGGGA